>PVJD01004558.1:0-130919 GCA_004026545.1 Mormoops blainvillei
TCCATAAATATTTAACATTAGACTGAATTATGACTATTTTTAATGAGGTTCGATCTCCTTCAGCTCATTGATTTTAATCCCTCAGAACAAAGACCAAGTAGTTAGCATCTTTAATTACTAGAATGCATCTCTCCTTCTTTTTCTCCTTTTCATTTTATTTGTTACAGTTGTCTAATCTTCAGTTTCACTTTTTCTAGGGCACAATATTTAGACATAATTTTAATATTTATTTAATATATTTTCTATTTTACAGACATGAGTTAAATTCATCAACATTTTTATCATAATCACAACTTAGATTTTTATCTCATTTCTTCCCTTGTATGTATTTTTTCTTCCGAAAACATATTTTGATTATATCTTTCAGTGAATATCTGTGTATAAAAGTCTCTATTTTTTCTTTAAGGGTAAATAATACTTTACCTTAATTTGGAATTCGACTCACAATTATTTTCCTTCATCACTTTTTCTTAATTTTTATTATATGTTGGCATTTAGTTTTGATTAAAAAACTACTGTCAGGATATTGCCATTCTCTGTCTACATACTGTATTTTGCCGGCACTAGTTTAACACATTCATTTTATTCTTTCATAGCCTCATTTCAGTCTCATGTGCCTAGATTAGAATTTTTTTTTTTGCTTAGTACTTGAAATATATCTCATTTTGAAGACCTAAGTTGCCAAATTTCTGTGATCTTTTTAGAAATTTCTATTAAACATTTAAAACCTCTTTCTAGCATCATGGTTTTTAACTGAGCTTTTATTTGTTTAACATTTATCTTCTTCTGAATTGCCTCTTAATTCCTCAACATCATCTCCTTATTATTTGGAACATTTTAATCGTTGGTGTTTATAGTCAACTGATATTTGTGTTTCCATCTTTTTTGTAGGTATTAATTTCTATTTCTGCTGTTCCTCCATTTATTTCTTTGACGAAATAATAAAAGTCACTTTAAAGCCTATTTTAGACTAATCTTATATTTGAAATTCATATGGGATCATACATATTCTGTTTATTTTATTTCTGTAAGCTTTACTTTACATATCTCTATATATTAGCTACTGTTGGTTTTCTCTGTGTGAAATTGCATTTGATAAGTTTTCCATTACTCTCATCCTTTCTATACCTTTTCCATCCAGCATTTATTTCTTCAGTTAACTCTTCCATTGTGGCCTCCTGTCCAAAATATAGGTCTTTAATCTTTGTTTGGACTGATGCCATGTGCTTATTTTAGGGATATAGAAAATCTATTCTTCAAAACAGCAGGTGGCTTGGCTTACTCTTTGGTCAAGGATTTGTGAATTTCTCTCCCTAACCTCCTAGACTATGGTTTTATAAAAGCTCTAGTTCTGAGCAAAGGTCACTATCAGCTTTATGAAACCCTCTGTCTGAAGCTAGGGAGAGAATATGAACTGAACACTTGACCTCTAGTTTCATCCTTGGATGTAATACTTGTCATTTTCAAGTTTGAATGGAGGAATTTTTTTCTCATGGTTATTGTGTAAGGACAGAACTTCTGGAAACTCCCACCTGCTTCCAGATCAAGACTACAGCAAGTTATGGTTTCAGCTCTGCTCTCTCCTCTCTATATTAGTTTTCATTTTGATTATCAAAGATCTCATTTTGGGGAGTTGACTCTTGAATTTTTATTTTATATTTTACCTAGAATTGCAATAATTTAGAATGTAAATGGGATGCTTTAAAATTACATTATTATAAATGGGAGTTGAAATTTAAGCTATATAAATCTTATAATTATTAATTAAATTTGGTATTCTCAATCTTTATACAGCTTGCTTCATAAAGGCAGAGGGAACATAACTGATATAACACTCATGTAATACTTCTGTTTCTATTTTAGATATCACAAAAAATACATTTTACTTTAAAAAAATTCCAGCACAGTAATGTGACTGGTTAAAACGTACAACACTAACGGAATGGTTAAGAAGGTCGTCAGGTTATATACAATAGAATGATTCAGACTCATTTGAGAGGTGGCAAAAAGAGTCGATGCTGAGTAGAGGCACTGAACCCTAGAAGATGATTAAGGAACGAAAAGATTGTGAGTTGATGTCTATTAGGCAGAATTACAGAATTTGGCCGACTGCTACATTCTCATGACAATCCATGCTCTCCTCATTTGCCGAGTGCCTATAGATCCAATGCAATCTTGGAAGCTTCTCTTCAAATGGCGGAGTCTCATCAGACTATTATCTCTGAACGACTGCACATGAGAATACCACATCAATAAGTTCATCTGCCAAATGCTCTTTTTTGTGAACCAGAAGAAAATTCATTTTATTTGAGACATTCTGCAGATTTGGATTGTTAGAGTAGTTAGCCTGGATTAAGTAATACTTAGTGCTGCCAGTTAAAATAAACATATAGAAAACAGTCTTAAACATTTGTCTAAACTATTCTTTGCATAGAATTTTTAACAGACTATTTTTTAAGAGCAGTTTTACACAGAAAAATTGAGCACAGGGCACAGAGGTTTCCCATATACCCCATTTAAAAGAAAAATCACAGGGATATTACATAAAGTGACCCTAAATTTGTCACATGTTCATTTGTCAATAAATTTGTATACTCATGGACCACAAATTAAATCAATTGAACAGAAACAGTTTGTGTTCAGGTACCATATTCTATTTCTATGAGGTATTAGAATGAACACATGTATCTAACTGGTCAGTGATAGAGTAAATCAAGAGCAATGTCTTTATACTAAAAGTACATCCTAAGAGTCTCCAACTCCTGAATAATATAAACCTAACCTACAGCTCTGCTGGCTGTAAAAGTTAATTATGAATAGAATTATATAGGATGACCAACATTCTTGGGTATTTTTAAATATTAGTTGAGGATAATTAATTATAAGAGAAAAACAGTGAGGGAGACAAGGTTGAAAAATATTTTAATAATTTACATGTGAAACTGTTTATTCCTTCACTTAAGTGTATGAAGTGTTTTCTAGGCACTAATATATGAATAATGATGGGAACATGAAGGTATGAAATGACTTCAGAGATCATCACATAAGGACATTCAACAGAGCATCAGAACTGATTAAGAAGAGTTATAGAATGGTTTCATATCTTATATTTAAATAAGTAATCCATTACAAATTAACTGTATGTATGATGTATAATAAGGGTTCAATTTTATTTGTTTGCATGTGGATATCCACTGTTTCCAACACCATTACCTAAAGAAACTATCCTTTCTCCACTGTGTATTCTTGGCACTTTGTCTACAGTTAATTGACTTTTATGTGTGGGTTTATTTCCGGGCTCTCTATTCTATTCCATTGGTCTATGTGTCTGTTTTTAGTCCAGTACCATGCTCTTTTGATTACCATAGCTTTGTAATATAGCTTTGAATCAGAAAGTGTGATGCCTCCAGCTTTGTTTTTCTTTCTCAGGGTCACTTTGGTTATTTGGGGTATTTTGTGGTTCTGTAGGAGCAACAACAATAAAAGCATTTTAGACGAGGGATGTCTTAACTTCATTTCACCATATATAAATACATATTTATATAAATACATATTTATATAAATATATATACTATATAATATATATGCATATATTATATAATATATAAAATCATCACATTATATATATATGTGTGTTATGTATAATTAAATTATCACATTTCACACCCTATTACAATTCCTATTATATCTATAATTATTTAGGTTTAGAAGTTCAGTAACTGGGAAGGGGATGTTATCAGAATGAACAATGGCATTTTAGAGCAGGAATTTCTTTTCTCAATTTGTGATTCAATGTTTAACTTTTGCCAAACAGCTATTTATAGCCGTGAGAATATGTATGGTAATAAATTTGGTTAAGTTAAAACACTGGGAACTTAATTTTATCATGTGTATTTTTTTCAATGCTATTATTTCTATCAAAAATAAAATTTGAAGTAACACAACTTATCTTTCAGGCTGGAAATACTGCATTATCTAAGAGGTAAGAGGGAAGGAATGCATGTATAAATTTATATTCTGTGTATAAGATATCTCCTATTTTATATAACATGTGATTTACCTTAACCTATTTAACGTTTACTCTGGGGAAACTGTTAGAAATCAGTTGTACTTTTAGATGCCCTTGTGGATTTCTTTGAATTCTATTTTAATAAATAGTTAAATAAATCTAAATTTTATGATAGTGCACCTATAGGAATTTTGCAGGTTGATTAGAATATTAAACTATAATTTGGTTATGACTATAATTTTTAAAAAATATACCCAAAAAAGAAAAATAATTTTGTTTCATATTAAAAAAAATAAAATAAAGTAAAAATACATTATCTGTTTGATTTTTTAAAGATGAAGAGGAATCAATTAATAGATTTTATTTGTGTCTTAATAAAATTATTTTAATACACATAAAGCAATGTAATTATCAAATCACTCTCACTTTAAATTGTCAGTTTGGGTTGTTACAAGTAATTGAGCTAATGCATTTATAAATATATCTTAAGTGTACATAGCATATTTTCCTGAATATTAGTTGTTTCTATTCTTATGTTAGATAAACAAATTTTATATCCAAACAATTTGAAATAAAAAATAATAATATGTTGTCTAAATTCTAAATAAAGGGTCAAATGTTTAAAGCTTTGTACATAAAATTTAAGTTTTTAGTTATATATTCATTATACAATTTAATTATTTGAATTAATTCTCCAAATGTGTTTTAAACTGTTGGGTTTCTCTGCAACTTTCCTTTCAATTTTCTAATCAGCATTTTTGTATTCAGGTGGTTTTAAATAATACATTTTTAGGGCACTGCTCAATCACTGCAACATGTTTATGACTGAAAAACTGCAAACATTTGTTTTCTATACTTAAATAGCTGTCATAAATCTATTAGACATTGTGAGAACAAGAAAATGTTATTGTGTAGAGGCCATGAAAGGCTAGTATACAAGCTGGTTGTATATGAATTATATATGAATTCTGCCAGGACAACGTTAACTTGAAGTGAGCTGCTCTGCAATAAATGTATATTACTCACAAAAAAGGACCTGTTTTTTGCAATGCACAATTTTGTTTTTCTTGATGCGTATAGATTATAAAAAAATATATCTTTGTTTTAAAGTGGTCAAATAAAATTTATACCTGAATTTTCTATTTACTATTAAATAAATTTGTATGATAGGAGAACAGTTTCTGGATATCAGAGAAACAACATAACCAAATCACAAACTAATAGTAATAACAGAAAATTCTCAGTATATTCAATACTTAATTTGTATAATGTAATCAGAGAAATATATGTAATTTTCATTCACTTTAAAAGTTAAATATATGAACTATAAACTATTATGTATATTTCATGTAATCATTCATTTGCATAAATTGTTTTAAAATGTTATAATTTCTGATGACAATATAACCAGATTAAAAAAATACCTAGAAAAAGCTTAATTTCTTATTCCTTTGAATATTAAGTGGAACAAGATAATACAATATTAAAACATTTACTTTAAATATCTGTTGTAATCTTTACACAGTTGAAATTCTGTATTAGAAATGTTTTGGTACAAATAGCTCCTCTTCTAAATATCCAAGCTTCTAATTGTTTCAATTCTATGTTTGCTAGTCAGTGGTCAAATAATAAACAAAAATTCTCCAACCAAACAAATTATTTTTCTGTTCAGAATATCCTGCTTATTAACCAGAGAAAGAGGCAATTTAATTTATATATCACATGGTTTGGGAAGAATTCATTCAATTCATTTAACAAACCATTGTCTGTTTGTTAGTCTATCATCTATTGATCGATCTATTGCCTATCGTATTTGAGCACTAAATTTATGTTTTTTAATATTCTAGATTATATACAGGTATATATTTATATATATAGGGTTATTTATGAGGAGATAGCTGTATATAATATTAAAATGAAGACTGTATTATTATTATAAGATGGCATTGTTGTCATTAAAGTAGGCAAAGGCATTTTTAAAAAAATGAGTATTTCCCAAAGATTCTCAAGATCTTCTGAAAACAAGCAAGTATAGATAGACTCATAGATAGACAGTAGGCTGACAGCCCTGGGGAGTGAGGAGTTAGGGCATAGAGAGCTCCCACAAAAATGAAAAAGGACTCATGGACAACCGTGTGGTGATGGGGGCAGGAGAGGTGGAAGAGAGTATAAAAGGGACAAATGGTAATAGAAAAGGAACAATAGAAGAAGAAAGTTAATAATAATAATAATAAAAAGAACCGCAACCAGACACTGGCTTCTTCTCTGAAACAAATTTAAGTACCTTAAACCCTCTCAATTAAAAAGATCTGTCTATAAAAGAGAAAACTAACCCTGGATGGCAATATATTATCCATTATTAGATACCCAGAGTTCTGAAAGTCATTACCTGTTCTTCTTGCAATAGTGTACTTAATGTCTACATGTCATCACTGTCCAGCATCCCTCCTAAAAATTATCTACCTCCTAATTTTCCATTTACTTTGTGCACTTCATGGACTTCCTTTTATAGTTCTTCTCTGCTGCTGAGTCTACATAGGCTTCCAGCCTAGACTGTCCACATTTTGCCATCATCACAAAATGCACTCAATCTTCAACATGGCTACTGATCTCAATGTTTTATTTTCACATTCATATTAACAGCTGTCATAATTATCTCCAGAACATGGGTTCCTGTATCCTCTAGTTTATTTTAGTTTATGAGAAATGTAAAAGTAAAAGACAAATATGTATAAGATCTTCTGATTTTGAAAAAGAGAGATCAAGCCAAAATATTGGTAGTATTTTATAGCACTCAAAGTTTCAAAAATTTCATCACTATTTTCATTATTATACATGGGTTTTAGGGTGCTTTAGTAAACTGTATGAGAAGAACACTATTGTTATTTTCTATCTCTATTGAAATTTTATCCCAGCTTCTTCTCTTGTGTTCCTTTAATTTTGCATGGTACAATATGCTCCACCATATAACACTCAATTTCTTGGTGTTTTTACCTTCTTTCTGAGCAACCCAGCTCCCAAAATCATGCATGGATATACTTTTCTAAGTAAGTTCTTAAGAACATTAATAGACTCCACTGGAATATGAATGAAAAAGTATGCCTTTCTAACACATTTTTTGGCACTGTTACCTGTGATTTCCATCTGGCATGTGTCTATCCCTCTAATATTTCACTGCAACATAGCAGCTGGTTGCATGAGGGGGGGAGCATTATAATATTCTTGGATGAATGGAAAGCAAGATCAGAGGAAAAGGAAAGGGTAATAAGAATTATTATAGATGAAAAATTTAAAACTCTTTTTAAAATTTAATATTCAAAGTATGAATAATTTCTATGATAATATCTAATATATACACATTATGTCTATTTCCAATATGTTAGAAATATAGTTATTAATTAAAAGTCTCATAATCTTAATAATTTTACCTAATTATTACTTAAAGTATTAATTACCTATAAAGCTTAATTAGATACAAAGTTTATTAATTAGATAAAAAAGTTTAACATATATTAATGTCTCCTCTACACTCCCTGTCTGCAATATAAGGGATTCTGTTCTAAGGTATTTAAGAGTAATTGCAATAATTTGTCTAATACTGGGCAGTGCTTTCCCATGTATTATATAATTTCTGTGAACAAGACTTTAAAAATGTTATAATATATAGTTATATGTGTTTCCAGTGATTAAGTGTCTGTAGGTAAAATGGTCTTCACACAATGTGTTGCCATGTCTGTCTTTATTCCTCCTTCTTCCTGCTAACACAAGAACAGAATCTATTTTTCATTCTCTCAGAGTGTAGCTCAGGAAACACTTTAGCTAGCTTTCCTGTTTTGATTACACTTTTACACATGAACTTTTAGAAAGTATTAATAGTTAGAAAATGGTTGGGTTTTTTTTTTAAAGATTTTATTTATTTTCAGACAGAGGGGAAAGGAGGGAGAAAGAGAGGGAGAGAAACATCAATGTGTGGTTGCCTCTTGCATCCCCCCCTACTGGGGACCTGGCCCATAACCCAGGCATGTGCCCTGATTGGGGAATCCAACCAGTGATCCTTTGGTTCACAGGCCGGCACTCAATCCAATGAGCCACACCAGCCAGGGCTCATTGTGGTTTTAATTTGCATCTCTGATGGTTAGTGATATTGAGCACTTTTTCATATGTTTATGGGCCATCTGTATGTAGTCCTTGAAGAAGTAAGTGTCCATTCAGATCCTTTGACCATATTTCAATTGGATTGTTTGTCTTCCTGTTGTTGAGTCATATGAGTCCTTTATAGATTTTGGAGATCAAACCCTTTACCCATGTATCATTGACAAGTACATTCTCCCATACAGTTGGTTCCCTTTGCATTTTCATGATGGTTTCTTTCACTGGGCAGAAGCTTTTTAGTTTGATGTAGTCCCATTTGTTTATATTTTCCTTTATTTTCCCTGCCTTGGAGATATATCAGCAAAAATATTGCCACATGGGATATCAGAAATTTTCCTGCCTATATTTTTCCTTTAGGACTTTTATGGTGTCACAACTTACATTTGAGTCCCATTTACTACAACAACAAGAAATCTAAAGTACCTAGGAATAAATTTAAGTAAGGAGGTAAAAGAACTATACTCAGAACACTGTGAAACACTGAAGAAAGAAATAAAGGAAGATACAAATAAATGGAAGTTAATTTCTCTAATCATGATCATGGATTAGAGAAATTAACATCATTAAAATGTCCCTACTACCCAAAACAATCTATAGAGTCAACGCGATTCCTATTAAAATACCAATGGCCCCTGGCTGGTGTGGCTCAGTGGATTGAGTGCTGGCCTGTGAACCAAAGGGTGGCTGGTTCAATTCCCAGTCAGGGTACATGCATGTGTTGTATGCCAGGTCCCCAGATGGGGGCATGTGAGAGACAAACACGTCAATGTTTCTCTCCCTCTTTCTCCCTCCCTTCTGCTCTGTCTAAAAATAAAAAGAGTTTGGGAGTCTGCCTTCTTCTTGGGTTTTTTGGAATAGTCTGAGAAGGACAGGGGTTAACTCTTCCTGAAATGTTTTGTAAAATTCTCCTGTGAAACCATCTGGTCCAGGGCTTTTCTGTGCCTGGAGTTGTTTGATTACTGCTGCAGTTTCACCAGCTGTTATCGGTCTGTTCAGGCTTTCTGCTTCTTCTTCATTCAGTTTTGGAAGATTATATTTTTCTAGATAGTTGCCCATTTCACCCAGGTTTTCAAATCTCTTGGCATAACGTTGTTCCTAGTAATTTCTTACAATCTTTTGTATTTCTGTGGTATCAGTTGTAATTTCTCCTCTTTCATTTTTAATTTTATTTATTTGAGTCCTCTCCCTTTTTTCTTGATGAGTCTGCTTAAAGGCTTGTCGATTTTGTCTTTTCAGAGAACCAGCTCCTGGATTTATTGATCCTTTGAATTGTTCTTTTAGTCTCTATGTCACTCAATTCTGCTCTGATCTTGATTATTTCCTTCCTTCTACTCGCTCTGGGCTTTATTTGTTGTTGTTTCTTCAGCTCTTGTAGATGTAGGGTTAGGTTGTTTATTTGAAATGTTTCTATCGCTTTTAGGTAGGCCTTTATTGTTATGAACTTTCCCTTCAGGACTGCCTTTGCTGTGTCCCATAGATTTTGTACTGTTGTATGTTCATTTTCATTTGTTTCCAGAAACTTTTTGACTTCTTTGATGTCATTATTCATCCATTCATTGTTTGATAGCATGCTATTCAGTCTCCATGACTTTGAATATTTTTGACTTTTTCCTTGAGGTTGGTTTCTAGTTTTAAGCCCTTATGGTCTGAGAAAATGCTTGATATGATTTCAGTTTTATTAAATTTGTTGAGGCTTGTTTTGTGCCCTATCATGTGGTCTATCTTTGAAAATGTTGCATGTGCATTTGAAAAGAATGTGTAGTTTGCTTCTTTGGGATGAAAGGTTCTATATATATTAGTTAGGTCCATTTGATCTAATGCATCATTCAGTTCCACAGTATCCTTGTTGATATTTTGTTGAAATTTTAAACCACAAATATGTAATCAACTGTACCAATTTGGTTTAGTTGGATGTGATAGATGCTGCTCAATCAATTGCATTGCTAATATTTTTATTACAATGTCTGACAGTGTGTTTCATTGCACTTTTCTATAAATTGTTCAATTTTATCTAATTTTAAAATTTTGTGGGATTTTTAAATTTTTAAAATAAAAGTCACATATTGACTTTTTAACATCTGTGAAGTCTACAATGACATCTTATTTCTCATTCCTGAATTCAAAATCACTGATTTCAGAGTATTAGATATATGTGTATCTCTGTTATATTTAGCTTTACTTGCAATGTACATTTTAAAAGTTTTATTTCCAGACATTTTCAGAATATTTAAATATAATTAATTTTACCAATGTGATTTTGGATGCATATATCTTAATTGCCAAATGTGTAGAGAATATTTTGTAGTGATCTTTTTAAAATCTGATTTATAGATCAATTCCCCTGTGATAAGACTACCTTTCTGTAATTCAATGAGATTTATTAGAACCGATTTTATGACCAGAACTTTTTACAAAACTAATTCAGCAGTTTTGGATATTGTTTGTATGTAGTGACTTAGCACTTAGTTTAATTACATTTATCATGTTTTCTTAATTTCTATATTCATTTTCTATTATTTGTTAGATAGCTATACTAAAATATGATGAATATGAATTGTATTAATTTTTTAGTTTTGCTTACATACATTATTTGTGAATTTTAATCATCATACTTTCTTCTTTGTTTAGTTAATTCCTTTATCATTTGTATCCAATAATCAAACCTATCCAATAATTACTTAATTTCAGATGTTATTTTTTTTACTATTAAACATGATCTGATTGTTTTACAAAATTTCTAGTTCTCTGTTAAAATTTTTTAGCTTGTCTTTTAAGTTCTTGGTCATATTAGCTAATTGATTTAAAGTATTTGTCTAATATATCCAATCTCTTA
This sequence comes from Mormoops blainvillei, assembly GCA_004026545.1. Classification (NCBI taxonomy): domain Eukaryota; kingdom Metazoa; phylum Chordata; class Mammalia; order Chiroptera; family Mormoopidae; genus Mormoops; species Mormoops blainvillei. The sequence goes on from PVJD01004558.1 coordinate 10,995, forward strand.
GTTATTGTATAAATCTGATATCACCTAATTATTTTCTTTTTGTTTGCTTTGGTTTTAAAATAAGTACAGGGCATTTTCTGTTAAGAATTCTAGAGATAAATTGGAGTACTACCTTATACTTTGTTCCTACATGGAACATTAACTGAAAGAAATTAGGTTAAGAAGATTTCCTAATCAAAGAAGAGCCTAGGCTGATGTGTTGCTGAATTTTAGGACCTGTGAGACCTATACTACATCCCTGTCACATGTACTTTTACAGTGTAGCTCTATAGACATCACGACTATAGCACATACCATGTGGAAAAGCCTCTCAAACTTGCCACACCTGATGCTCAATCATTGCCTTCTAGACTTTGTGTCCACCAAATATTTGATCAAGCTTCTAAATCTGTTAGCTGCCAATTTTTGATTAGCAAATGCCTCAAAATGAAAAAAAAAGATGAAAATTACCAAGTCATATCTCTGGGGTTCCCTCCTCACAGTGATCCTTGTCTCCCAAGTCATTTCTGCCTTCATAGCCATCTAAAATGTCATATAGGTTAACTTCATTTTCATATTTTTTCTAAATTTTTAGTTATTTATAAAGGGATAAGCATCCAAAGCTAGCAAATATTGATCACTAGTGATAGTGAACTTATCTGAAAATTTTGTTATTATGTGAACAAATCCATGGTCATTTTATACAAAATTATGTATGAAAATAGATTAACATTTTAAGGTTGCCATTAAAACAGAAGTTGTTTCTCTTCTTGGATTTGAAATTCTCCAGAAGATAAATCTAGTTAACTAGAAAAAAACTAGTAGAAAGTAGTGTCTATTTAGGACCTGTTACAATGTGGCACGTGCTGCATGTGATGAATGAGTTAATATTTGAGTAGTTACTATGAGCAAGATACTGTGTTACAGCCTCTGCGTTTAATTTTTTCTCACCACCCTGAGTAAAAATTAATTTACCCAGTATATCCGATACAGTATTTCCATTTCAAGTTTAGAGCTGTATCTATGAAGGTTAAACACTTTGTAGAACATCAAGCTACTAGTAAGTTATAAAACTAATACAGGTTTTTAATGTTTTCACTATTTTGTTTCAACTGAGGTATTTTATAAATGGTTTAATACTATAAATGTATTCAGTTCTTTAAAAAAAACATTATTTAGTAAGAACCTTCAAGTGAATGAAAATATCATCCAATCCATTCACTCTACTCCCCCGACAACTCAGAGAACTTGATATCATAAATTTCAATTTTGAGTTGAGAAATGTTTATTCAAATGTACATTTCCAGGTGCCACCCTAAAATTACCTAATCAGGTTCTTTGGCAGTGTGGTCTAGGAATTTGAATTTTTAATGGCATTCATTTATATGATCAATCAATTTTAAAAGCTATGATATTATGCATGGAAAATGTTTTTAAACAAAAATTTGTCATCCTATACATTTTACTCTATTAAAATTAAACCATAATTGAAAAGGTAGAGATAAATCCATATGTGATTACTGTGTAAAACAAGCAGCTCTTTCTGATTTTACCACTGCTAATATCTTATAGGCTATTGCTCAACCTGATTCTTATGAACCCAAAAGGATGTATTTGAATATAACATTCTGCCTCTATAAAAAAAAAGTTAAACTATCTATTTTCTCAGAATTATTTCACCATCTTCTGCAGACTTTACTTGTCTAAAGAGGCTGCTTGGAATCACAAATGTCAAGATTTTGGGAGCTTATGCTATATAAAGTGCCCACAATATCAAGGTAATCAAATTAATCCAAGCTTTAAAGAGATATTGGTTGAGAAATTTACCTGGGAAACTCAAAAGATGGTCAAAATTTACTTTATCTATAATTGTATCTCAGGAAAACTGTAAAGTAGGGAAAGATTCAGAACAATCACCCAGGGACCATTTGAATTTATAAATGAATTTTAATCAGTTATCCTGATCGTGAGGCTATCAATATGTTTTAGTAACAGTACACAAATTCCCTTGTTAGGTTAATGCCTTTCCTTATCTGAAACTTGCAAATTGGCTCATTAATTTTGTTTTTCATCCTTGGGAAATACTTTCAATACACTTTAGTATGGGAGAAACTTACTTTATGAATTTAATAACCAAGTAATTTTACAAGTTTCTTATTAAAAGATAAACTTCTGTACTCTTTTATACAAAAGTTTTCAATAGGTTTAAACTAATGCATATTAAAATAAAAACTATTCAAATTTATTACAGGATTCACTATTAACCTAAATTGCTATCCTTTGCTCTAAAAATTGTTATATTTAAATATTGTGAATTTTAATAATATAATATGGTAAGATATCCCATGAAGCTTAGATCGATTCTGCTATTGTTACTGTTACATTCTGATCTTAAAATTAAGTTTCTCGTATACACATATACATACACACCACAGAAGCATTTTCTTTCTTTTTTTTTTTTAAGATTTTGTTTATTTTATTTTTAGACAGTGGGGAAGGGAAGGAGAAAGGGAGAGAAACATCAGTGTGTGTTTGCCTCTCACGCACCCCCTACTGGAGACCAGACCTGCAACGCAGGCATGTGCCCTGACGGGGGGCATCAAACTGGCGACCCTTTGGTTCTTAGGCTGATGCTCAATCCACTGAGCTACACCTTCCAGGGTCACAGAAGCATTTTCAACAGAGATTTACCAAATATAACTTTACAGGCTATAAAATGGGAAGATTAATTTACTGAAAAAAAAGGATAAAAGCAATCCTTACAATTACCTTGAAAAGGACAATCTCAGTTACTTTTAACTCTGTCCTTCTCTTATAATTCAAATCACAACCCCAAGGATTCATGTTACCCTATATAAATGTGCTAACAAATTTACAACTTGGACATCCATTTATACAAAACACATACCCTGCAATTCATTAAACTACCCCCAAAAGCAACAACTTTCCAGAAGACACCTACTACCAAAAAATTACGAATTAAGAATGTGACCTTAGGTTCCAGACATTTCCTCCCCCAAGATCTTAGTTGAGCATTGCACAACATCTATGTGTTTTTGTTTGTCTCCTTTTCCTTCCCTTACCCTGGATGTATCATTTCCCTTTTGTTATGCCTAGTCACTAGACTGTAAATATTACAACTACAATGTGTTCCCTCTTTTTCTCAACTTTTTACCTCTTCTAACATTTTGAATATCTCTGGTCCGTTATTATCAAGCAATCATAAGAGCTGTCATGCTTTCCAACAGTGGCCTGTATCCCACAACTCTCTGATGGTAATTGGGTGAATCCGAGGTCTCTGAAAATAACTATCAGGACTTTTTTTTTTTTGTATCATCAAAGGAACTCAGGGGGCATTAGAGAATTGAACACAGGGTTAATAATATAAGCTATGACCAAGTTATTTTCTTATAAAACCATCAGTTTAATTCTACTGAGTAAGTTAATGTGTCTTTTATAATAAAACTGATGTATTTAGAGAGTAATTTGAACCTTTTTTTTGTTTTATACTTGATTATAGCCCTTGAGATTATAATGTTTTGTGAGACTAGATGGTTCTAACATGCTTACCTAATCAAAACATGGCATATACTTTACATGGTCTTTTTGCCTTTCAAAAATTGAAGCAAATTCTCTACTTATTCATATGTTATTAGAAATTTAATGTGGTACTTTACCAATGGGATTCACTAATTTGTGGAAGGCTTTCTAGGTTAGACTAAAATATGTGCTTTATAGTTTATTTTTGATTATTGCCCAATCATCAAATGAAACACCTCAAGTTTAACATGTGCAACAATAGGTCTGTACAATAAACAGCTGGGTAAATACTTTAGAAAATTAATCAATCAAGTATTTAACTAGGAGAAAAGCTTTTCGGTTTTCAAAACTTGGCCAAACTAATCTATAGAATTAATTATTTTAGGTTGTTTTAGGCCACATCACAACAAGCAAAAAACTAAATGAGAAGTTCCCTAAAGGTACTTGAGTTGGTTTTGATTGTATAAATAAGTCTTGTCTCCCTCTGATATATTGTAGCTTAAACATAAATTTTCATTGCTAATTCTGAGTTATCATCAAGCTAATGGTGTGACAAAAAGAAACAGTAGTCTTCACGGGTGTTTTGGTTCCTTTGGAAACTGGGTTTGACACAAAGAAAGGCAAGAATTAATAGGAAGGGAATGGTGTCATCCTTGCTTAACTAATGGAGATGCTTACAAGTGGATACTAGTATCTGTTATCAGGAGGTGAACGGAACATTCACATTTTACAGCTGAAATAAAATATTTAAGGAACACCCACAGATAATTGAAATTGTTTTCCCTAATAATTGTGTTAATCTACTATAGGGAACATTATCATCCTTCATAGTTTTTAGTCAGTTTGCCCAAGAACAAGAAATTAAAACAAACACATAACAAAAAATAATATCTCAGTGTTCCACAGAATGGTCTACACACTTTGTTTTGCCTCTGTTCAGTTATCATTAATGACTTTATATCATACATGAATAAATTCAGCTGTATTTTTTATGAAACTAATTCTGAGTTATTCTCTGAAATTTAGATCTGAAATTGTCAGGCCTCTCGAGTTTACAGTAAATTAAAAAGATAGAAGAAATATTTAAATGACAACAGCAACAAAAGGAAAATATAAATATAAAATGTGGGACATTCTAAAAGACAACCTGGCTTTGGCAACGATCAGTAGTATAAAGTAAAAAAATAAAGACAACATTTTTCCTAATCAAGAGACTTATGTAGAATGACCAAATATGATGTGATTTCCTTATATGGGTCCAGAGTGAAGGAAACTGATATAAAACTATTTCTGTGACAATCAGGGACACTTTATTATGATTTAGATGTCAAACAGCAGCAAGAAAGTACTGTTAATTTTAAATGCTTTGACAATTGTTACATTTGAGTTATAGATATAAAAGTGAAAGCTTTGTACTGCATCTGCTTTTGACTATATAATTATGTTCCTCTTCTTAAAATTATTCATTAGCTTTCTACAAATGGTAGTGAAAATTTCATGTTTCCATTAAGAGGCTTTATGGACTAGAAGTTCTTGCTTTTCTAAATTCACTATTCTTCCTTGTTTACCTAAATCACTTGAAATTTCATAAACATTCCTTACATATCACAATTATTTGCCTTTGGAGAGATTGCACTCTTTGACATGCCTTTATCTGTTGTTTTAAAAAAATTACATTTTAAGAGCAGGTGTCAGGACTATTACAATCTTTCTATGAGGAAAATGGCCTATAACTAGATAGTTGGATATTCACTGTTTGTATAGAAAACAAGACTGTTTGATAATAATTATTAGGTAAAAATGAAAAAAAAGGTCTAGTTAAAAACTTTAGATCGAGTGACACATATATGACAGGAAGATGGAGAGATGGGTAGAGGTAACTAATGCATCTCCCCCTTGGATTCAATTTGCATTTACATGTTACCACAATTACTGAACTCTTAATCTAACCAAGATTTATACTAATCTAAGTATTTTTTCCAACTTGCTATCTATTTTCTTCTTCGTATTCAAATATCCTTGTGTTTGCTACAGAATACCTTGTTTGTTAATTTTTTCTTCTCTTTTGTGAGATTATAATTAATTTGAAAGTCTGAATAATGCTTTATGATGATTTATAACCTTGCACCTAGCACAACGCCTGGCCTACTCTACATACTAAATAGGCATTTGGGAAACTTGTTTTGAATTAAGAAATTATTAAGAGGAGGGAACCAGTGTGAAACTTCAGGCAATATCTGGCTCTATTAAAGTGCTTTCTTAGTAAAGAAATTGATGATTAAAATGTATTTTTCATTAAATGTACTGGGGTGAATTGGTTAATAAGGTCATATTGGTTTTAAGTGTGCGTTACCGTGACACAAGATCTGTACATTGCCTTGTCTGCCCACTGCCTATAGTCAAATCTCCTTCCATCGCCGTGTATTTGGCCCCCCTTTGCCCTCTACATCCTCCCCACTCCACCCTGGTAATCACTATACTGCTGTCTGTCTGTGTCTCTGAGTTTCAGTTTTATGTCCTCCATATGAATGAAATCATGTGGCTCTTAGCTTTTTCTGACTAACTTATTACATTTAGCATGTCTTGGCCACTGTAAATGCTACAATGAACACAGAGGTGCATATATCTTTGAGAATAAATGTTTTCAAGTTTTTTGGGTAGATACCCAGAAGAGGGATTGCTGCATCATGGGGTAACTCTATTTTTAGTGTTTTGAGGAACTTCCATATTGTTTTCCACAGTGGTTGAACCAGTTTATATTTCCACTGGCAGTGAAAGAGGGTTCTTTTTTCTTCACAACATCTCCAACACTTGTTAATACCTGTCCTGTTGAAGATAGGCCTTGGTAGTAGAGAATATTTTATATATTTGACCCCAAAGGTAAAGTAAGTAAAGGCAAAAATAAATGAATGAGACTGTATAAAACTAAAAAGCTTCTGAACATTAAAAAAAATGCCAATGAACAAAAAAGGCAACCAACCAAATGTGAGGTGTTATTTGCAAACAACAGCTCAGACAAGGGGTTAATATCCAAAATTTAGCCCTGGCTGGTGTGACTAAGTGGATGGAGTGTCAGTCTGTGAACCAAAGAGTCACTCGTTTGGTTCCCAATCTAGGGCACATGCCTGGGTTGTGGGCCAGGTCCCCAGTGTGGGGTGTGTGAGAGGCAACCACACATTGATGTTTCTCTCCCTCTCTTTCTCCCTCTGTTCCCCCTCTGAAAATAAATAAATAAAGTCTTTTAAAAATTTTATAAAGACTTTCTACAACTCACCACCAAACAACCTAATCAAAAGATGAGCAGAGGACCTTAAGAGTCACTTCTCCCAAGAAGACAAACAAATGGTCAACAGATGCATGAAAAGATGTTCAACTTCACTAGCTACTAGGAAAATGCAAATCAAAGTCTTTGATAATGTTTAAATCTTTGAATTGTCAAATTTTACTAGGGAGTTTGAAAAACATTCTTATAATGGTTTCTTGATCTTTTATTGTATCCTCAAGCAAAGACTAAAAAGGAGATTGAATAGAAATATATCCTACCAGTAACAGTGCTTTACTTCATTGATGTTGGATAGTGCATAAAATAGAATTGAATAGGACCTAAGATTCATGTCTACCTATCTGATTGGTAGTCTCAAAACTGAAATGAACATGGAAGTCAATTATGAACCAATCAGGCATCACAAATTTTAAGCCTAAGAAAATTTAAAGAAAATTGCCTATAGCTTTTATTCAGAGGACCTTGGAAGGAAATGTCTTTATTGAAACAAAATAGTTATTTATAAAATATGAAAAAATAAGTTTGTTGAAGTAATTTATAAAAAACAGAAGAAAGAATGGTTTAAACTCTTAAGGAATTATCCTGTGGGATTTTCAAGGATTATATGACAATACAGCAACCATGTGATACAAGTAATAGCAGCAGCTCCATTTTTTAGAGAGTGAAACTGAGGTACATGGAGAATAACAAATTTGTTCAAGTGAATAAATGGTGTGTCTGAGTTTCAAACTGCCATTCATGCTCTAGATCTATTCTTATTAATTATTATTTTATATAATACAGACTTCAGTTAATGTCCATAATTGGAAAGAAAACCCACAAAACTGTTTACTTTGAGAATGATATGAAAAGAATCCTTAACTTGTTTTAATTATGGCCTAATATTTATAGCCATGAACTAATCTCATCTCGGAGAACGTTAATATGCCCAATTATATTTACTTGTCTTTGTCTTCTTCACTACAATTCAAATTCTATCCAAATTTCAATTTATAATTTAAATGCTACATCATAATTCATTCTTTAAGTCATCTCTCTGCTTTAGGCTAGTGTAGCACTCCATAAATTTAATAGGAAATATAGTAATTTCTCTGATAGAAAAAAGGGAATGTGATTTAAAAATCCAAATTCTGACACTTCAAATTTCTGGAAATGTAAACTTACTCTTGTCCCCCACTGCTGAGTTTTGATTTCCTCATCTTTAAATAAAGGTTTATAACCTGACCAAACATGATTATTAAATTATAAGAAGTATACTACACAGAGTCTAAAACACCATAAGACCTGAATAAATGATGTTTTGCTCCTTGTTTTTCTTAATTAATCTGAGAATTAAGATACTCAAATCTGGTGTTTGTCATTGCTCTTAGAACTTTGACATTCACATGTACTTTATATACCTTGCCTTCAACTGAGGTGGGGACCATATACCATGAAGTTTAGTGTGTTATTGTATCCTGTCTTACTGTCTAGATTCAGTTCAAATGAACTATGACAATTTATCAAATTGCATGTCAGGCTAACAATATTAAGTGAAGAATTTTAAAATGGCTGAGCCCTGGCTGGTGTGGCTCAGTGGATTGAGTGCTGACCTGTGAACCAAACAGTTGTAGGTTCAATTCCCAATCAGGGCACATGCCTGAGGTATGGACCAGGTCCCCAGCAGGGAGTGCTCCTGAGGCCACACACATTGATGTTTCTCTCCCTCTCTTTTTCCCTCCTTTCCTCTCTCTCTAAAAATAAATAAAATCTTTTAAAAAAATGGTTGAAAAATAATGAACAATAAAAATAAGCAGGAATAAGCTTGGTATAGAGGCTACAAACTGAAAATCTGTGTCCTTTATATGGATAGACTTTAAATTTCTTACCTCAGGTTGTGGTAACAAAATATCATAGACTATATGGCTTAAACAACAGACATTTATTTCTCGGTTTTAGAAGCAAGAGTCCAAGGTCAAGGTGTCGACAGATTCGGTGCTTGGGGAGGGCTCTTTTACTGGTTTGTAGACAAATTCTTTTTCCTGTGTGCTCACATGGCCTTCCTGTGTTGTGAGCTCATAGGAAGACAAAGATCTCATGTCTCTTCTTTTTCTAAAGACATTAATTCCATCATAAGATCACCACTGCATGACCTAATCTCACTTGGACTACTGCCCACCCATGGGCCTCACCTCCAAATACTATCATATTAGGGATTAGGGCTTAAACATATGATTTTGGAGTGGGGCAAAAACTCTCAGCTCCTACCATCAAGTGTATTACTCATAATTCTAGAAGCTGACCAAAGAAGTAAATCCAATCACTTATATATTTGTTATTTACCAATGGGGAACAAAAACAAAAACTGCCCAGTACTGATTTGGATTCTGACTGAAGTTAAATATCTTCTGTGCTCATTCACAGAAGAATAAAGCAGTATACAGGGAACAATGGCCTCTAAAACAGCACTACAGTCTACATCATAACAGGTTTCATTAGGCAATTTCTTAAAATGTCCTTAAAATAAGCTAGTAACATAATGCCTGATAAGAGTTTAATAATTGCAATCCTATCCTGAACTAGTCTTTGACCTTAAGTAAATTACTTTCTGTGACTCATTTTTCCCTTCTTTAAAAGCCTTTTCAGTTCAAAATATATTACATAAATTCTGTATAATTAACTTTTCAGTTACTACCCTACATCATTTATGCAATGAAATGGGTCCTGAAAATATAGTACTATACCACTATTTAAAAAAAATATATTAGCCACAGAACCATTTCTTAAAACTACATTTAATTCTTATGTCAGATAGATAAGTGAACGGAGAGAGGGGTGGAGGGCTGGTCTGGTTGTAATTGGAGTGGAAGACCCAGAATCCAGCTTTTCTCAGTTTCCACAGTCCTGCAGAACTGCCTGTAAGCTAGTTCTACTGAACACTCGGGGATGCAGAAACAAATCTGGAAACTAATTATAATGAAGGAAGCACACAGGCATTGAAATCAGCCATTCCCATGTTCAAGTTCTGAATTTAATTCTCATCCACTTTGTGGGGGCAGACCCAGGTTCTATGATGCCTCCCACAATCTGGAAGCTTCTCTTTTAAGACAGGGAATACAGGGTCATAAATACAAAAAATGAGAATAAGACCTCAAAAGAAGTTGGAGATGAGAAGAGTCCTCAATTTTAGCTGAATGACTTGGGATGATTTTCTTAATGAATCTAAACCTGTTTTCTTAGCTGTTAAGTAAATAGAGTAAAATATTTCTTGAAAGTGGCCAGGAGGATTAAATTTGATAATGTATGTAAAGCATCTAGTAATCAGGTAGGAGAAACAATGTGTATTAACTACACCATATTTTCATCCCAGTTTAGTCAAAGACCAGTTGTACCAAAGTTAAACAGGCAAGGAAGAGTCTAATCCTATTGAAACAGGTAAAAGAGATTGAATTCAATTCTACTGCAACTAAAGATGAGTGTTTTTAGCCACTGGGCTGAGCTAGTGGGAAATCATTAAGACAAGATAGAGGAGGCTGGTCAATGTTATCAGGTCATCTGTGTTTGCTAATTGGCACTTATCAAAGTTAGGCTCCCACCTCCCACGGAGTTTTGAGTGTAGTGTTAAAGATTTCTCACTGAATAATTTATAACTGATGGCTAATAACATGTCTAATACCAGCAAAGCAGAACTAGAATATATCATAGACAACATGGGCAATGTCAAATTTCTAGGAATATTAAAATTCCTGAAATACTTGTATAAATAATATTTTACCTATACAAATAACCTAGGGCAGGCTAAACATCTCTTTTTATTTAATAGCACCTTTAATGCAACTCAGTAGATCAAATAAACCTAAATATTTTAATGCCTCTCTTTTTACAACATAAAATAACATGTTGTTGTTGTTGTTTTGTTGTTGTTTTGTTGTTGTTGTTATTGTTGTTCTTATTTTCCAGGGTCCCTCTTGAGGATTCCTAAGTCAGATTGAGATAGAAAATTTCAGTTAGCATTCTATTTTGAGAAGGCAAAATATCAGAAGTTATCAAAATGTCAAAAGATTTGGACACAGCTAAAAATGATCACGGGTTACTAAGAAATAATATGTGGCTACCAATTTAGCCAAAGTGTCAAAAAAATTTAGAAGCAAATATAGGTGGTATTTGATTGAAACAACTGTAGCTCTTCTAAAAGTGAGAAGGTCGATCCACTTAAATGATCAGATACATGGTAAAGATAACAAAAAACAGGAAGTTATTCTGGTAAAAACATATAATCTATACTCCTGAAAAATTTACTCAGAAGGAAAAGATATATATTTTTATGATCTCTCATAAAGAGGAAATTAATAATCCAAGAAAATGTTGTCATTTTAACAGAGGGAAAACCAAACTTTAGTTTTGGATCAGTAGAGCATTGATACTAAATGTCATTTTAAAAAAGAAATTAATCTATTTAATCTTAGCTAGCTTTGGATACACAAAATAAAATTCCATTACTGCAAACCTATTACTATCTCTATCCATCCAGGTTTTGTACTAAATTTTCTTTCTTCTCATTCAGAAACAACCAGTATCTTTATTTTTCAATTTATTTTTTATTGAATTTATTGGTGTGACATTTTTTAATTATGTTGGTATCAAGTATACGATTCTACCATATATCTTCTGTATTTTGTGTAGTGTTTGTCAAGTCCCTTCTCGTAGCTATTTATCCTCCTTTGATCCTCCTCTACCTCCCTCCAGCAATAACTTTAGGAAAAAGTAACTCTTTTTATCTTAAGAAAAACACATCCTATGCTCTTCATATATTTTGCATACAAAGTTGTTTCTCTCTGCCCTAATTATTTCTAGTAGTTTCATTTGGATATAGTGATTGTAATTTTAAGTACTCGTGGTTTATATTTTGCAGAGAAAAAATATTTATGAATAGTATTATATCAGAACTTTGTAGCAGACTAGTGAAGTTTATGAATATACCATCACAATTTTTAATATGCTTCCTTATAGTGCAATTTCTCAATATGGCAACAAGAACATATTAACAGACCAAATATATTTAATCTTTCTGTATCATGAAAGTAAGAAGACGAGAGTATGTAAACCAACTTATGCCTCATAATGAATGTTTCAGTAGATAATCTTAGAAACAATCTGGATATGTATTTTTATTTTTAAATTTTTTTCAGAATGAGATTTATTTACATTTTTGATAGATTTTCCCTATTTTAATAGAACTATTTTGTTTCATTTAATAAATACTAAAGACTTTTATTTGTAATTGAATTTATTGAGGTGACATTGGTTCGCAAAACCATACAAGTTTCAAGAGGACAGCTAAGTAAAACTTCATCTGCACACTGCATCGTGCGCCCATCAACCCAAGGAAAGTCTCTTTCTATCCTCACTTTCCCTCTCTTTGCCCACCTCCACCTACCCCTCACCTCACTGTCACTCTGGCTGTCGCCACACTGTCACCTGTGTTTATTTGTTACATACATTTTTTTTTTTGCTTAATCGCTTCACCTACTTTCATCCAGTCCCCTAACTCCCCCTCCACCTGACAGCTGTCGGTTTGTTCCATGTACCCATGCTTCTGATTCTATTTTGTTCATTAAATTCCACATATAAGTGATCCCACTTCTGGGACTATAATCTAAGAAACCTGAAATACTAATTGAAACAAATATATGCACCCCTATGTACATTGCAGCATTATTTACAAAAGCCAAGTACTGGAAATAGCCCAAATGCCCATCAGTAGATTAGTGGATAAAAGAAAGCTTTGATACATTTTCACAGCTGAATACTAATGGGCCATCAAAAAAAAAAAAAAGGAAATTATACCTTTTGCGACAGCACAGATAGACTTGGAGATTATTATGCTAAGTGAAATAAGCCAGCCAGAGAAAGACAAATACCGTATGAACTACACATTTTTTGTATGCTACAAAAAATATTTTGGAAACTATTTTTAAGCAGATATAAAACATTATTATGGTTAAAATAAAGTTTTCTGAATCATGGCCTATTTGACTAAAATCATTTTATAATTTTTATATTCTTAAATATTTAGTAAATATTAACTTATTTGATTAGTAAGCCAAGTAGAATTAAAATGTATTTTTTATTACACATAATACCAGTAACTCAAAAGATATAGTTTATTAACAATATCAAAGTATGAATGCCAAAGATTTTACTAATTTATGTGAACTTGAATTTTAAAATATTTGATTTTATAACAATATATTTTCATATTGTAAGAATCAAGTTGTTTTTTTTTTAATTTGAAAAGTTAAGAAATGTTTACATAAACCTCATTTATCTGTAACCCATTATAATAGAACTCCATCAACAGATATTATAATTTGGTAATTCTATCCAGAGATAGGAAAATATCATACACACACACACATAAACACATACATACATATACATATATAACATATACATAGAGACATGTGGATTTCACAAATAAAGATCTTAAAGCTTTTGCTAAAATTATAGCCATACTTCAGGCATAAATGAAGTATTACCAAACAATTTTATATAAATGATTTGGCTCTTGTTTTTCCTTTATTTTATGCATTTATCAGAATTTGGTTTCTAGCTCTGGCTGGTGTGGTTCAGTGGATGGAGTAACAGCCTACAAACAAAAGGGTCGCTGGTTCAGTTCCCAGTCAGGGTACATGACTGAGTTGTGGGCCAAGTCCTCGGTAAGGGGGCACATGAGAGGTAACCACACATGGATGTTTCTCTCCTTCTCTCCTTCCTGTCCCCTCTCTCTAAAAATAGATAAATAAAACCTTTTTTAAAAAAAGAATTGTGTTTCTAGCAGATAAATCAAGTTGAGAAAACCTGCTCAATTTGAGGGCTAAAGATCAGTATGTGTGTAGAGACTTCTAAGATAGACTTTTACCTGGATATAAAATCTTATAGAGACTTTGGGCTAAAGTTTGGGTATGGGACAAAAGATATCAAGCAAATATCTGAGTGTCTCTCTTTATCTGAAGGAATAAAATAAACAGTCTGTATTTTTTAGTTTGTTTTAGTCTCAGGTGGTTGCTTTGGGAATCCTTGACTCCTAGAGGGTTCAAAAGACTTAAAGTTCAAGTGACTCTAGGGAATTGAGGGGATGGAGTGAGAAGGGAAATTTCTGGAGACACAAATAGGTTAAAGGGGGTAAGGATTTTGACAGGGACTTATCAAAGGATTTAAGGGAGTTGAAGGAAAAAAATCAAAGATGATAAAGGAGAAAGGAGGAGCAGAAGTAATGGAATGGGAGAGGTCTTGAATGATTCAAGATCTCTTTGTGAGAGCTCCAGTTTCCTAATAAGGCCATCGAAATTCCAAGTTATCCTTAGTAAAATTATGTCAAAGAGCAAGGAAGTGGACCACGTTGACACTACAATGGCAGAGCATATAGTCAGCAGAAGCCTTTAAAGAAGAAAGATCAGAAGAGTAAAAATTCTCCAGGAGGGAAAGAGGCACCAAGGTAACGGACTAAAGATCAAACAAGATCTCAGCATAGTGAGGGTCTCGACACACCCTGCCGTGTCAAAACAGCAAAAGTACTCCAAGTACCACAGAACCAAAGCTCAACCAAAAGAGGTAGTACCAATGACGCTCTGCTAGAATTAAAGTCACTCCTTTCCCACGCTTCCATAGTGGGATGCCAGAAGGACCAAATCAGAAAATTCACCAAAACTTCCTTGATCAATCAGTCAGTCATGAGTGAAGACCACGGTTAAAGTTCTACACCAAATGTCCTAGGTGAGAGGCCTGGGAGTCCAACGATGAATTCTGACCAAGTCATGGTACCAAAACAATCAAAGAAAATTTGCAAAAAAGTTACGTTGACAGAGTAATAAGGGAGAGAGATTAAACTTAACTCCACTGAAAAGGCTGGGGTAAGCTAGTGGGAAAATACTAGAGGACATTAGTGGAAAAGTGCTAGAGCACATTAGTGATAAGGCTGGTCAATGAGACTAGGTCATCTGTGCTTGCTAATGGGCACTGGTTAAAGTTAGACACCTGCCATCCAACAAAGACTGGGATAAAGTGCACAGTCTCTTTTGATGATTATAGTTCAAAGAATGTGTCTAAGTTCCTTGAAGAAAACATCCCTTGACTGCAAAACAGCCAAGAGCCTGCAATGTGTGTGTGTATATTATAGATATTATAGATATATAATATATATATTCCATATATATTATACAATGTGCATACATCATATATATATCATGATAAAAGACTTTGCAGTTACAAGTTTTCTATAGTAAATTCTCTAAGAAAAGGATGGTCCAAGGCCTAGAGTCAGTAAGATGTGTGTGTAAAGTTTAATCAATCTAGGGGAAATGTTAAGGCTTGGTCAGTTAATTTGAATCACTGACAGCATCAAAATTAAGCATGTCATAAATCATCATTAATTGAAGCAAATACAATTATTAAAGGTAAAAAATAGCTTATACATTCTTTTAAAATTGTATGTTATGGTGGGTTGCTTAAAAATAACATCAAATAAAATAATCAGTCTCAAATCAGCAAGAATGGAGAAATAGCATTCAGAGTCTAGAGGCAAATCAATGTAGCTGAAGGTCACAAAACAAAGAATACAAGAAAGGAATCCGGTTTTAAACAAAAATTAGAGGAAAAAGAAAGAGAGCACTGTTATTCAGGCTCACAATGCAGAAACAGCAAGAAGCAAACAAAAAAACAGCAGAAGGAAAAGGCCTAAGGGGTTTAAGCTTTTGCATGAGTTTAGTAAAATTTTCCTCACTACATATAGTGGAAGGAAAAAGAACTGGTTCCTGACATACTTCGGGTTTCCACTGAACCTATATAAGGCGTATGTACCAGAAATTTTAATTTGTTCCAATTCAACTTTAAAAAATTAATAATATCTTATTAATATATAAATATGGCATTCTCTCTAATTGGTTATATCTTGATTTCTTTTAAACACTGTATATTACAATTATGAAATTTTTCACTAGGTTACATTTGTAGACCAAACAATTTTATAAGTAAGTATTTTTAAACAAGCTCTTCAACTTGTATTAAGACACTGCAGATTTTATTTCCTAGTGAAAAACACGCCAAGTCATTGTTGACTCAAAATACATACAGTTGACAGTCACCGATCACCAAAAATCCTCCGCTCTAAAAGATACCTCTATATATACGTATATTGAGTTAACATTTTTATAATCAAGTATTTTAAAAGTGATACGGGTAGATCTGACCCGATGGCCTGGCCACACCCAGGAGAGGGGAGGAGGGCCTGCAGGAGAAGGTGGCCTGAGGCAGTGATAAACAAGCTAGTGCAGGCCATGATGGTCAATTTCCCTACCCCTGGGGAAACCTTGCACAGAGTCTGCACAAGGCTACAGGTAGTGATTGGGAAAAACCATCCTACTCCCTTTCGGTGCACTTCGGAAGGGGAAGGTGCTGCACTTCGGAAGGGGAAGGTGCTGCACTGGCGTGAGACCTGACAGTCTAGCCTGGGAAAAGGACAGGATTAGCTGGGGAGCTGG
This sequence comes from Mormoops blainvillei, assembly GCA_004026545.1. Classification (NCBI taxonomy): domain Eukaryota; kingdom Metazoa; phylum Chordata; class Mammalia; order Chiroptera; family Mormoopidae; genus Mormoops; species Mormoops blainvillei. The sequence continues at coordinate 27,315 of PVJD01004558.1, forward strand.
ACCTTTCTGGAGCCCACTGAAGCGTGCATGGGGAGATTTAAATGGAGGGGGAGGGTAGAAGCTACCTCTTCTCTTTCTGCGGCATCCACGGCTCGAATGGGCGGGCCAGAGCGCCTGTGGACCAGCGGTCTCTGGAAGCGATGTGGCCAGGCGTCAGCTCCCAGGCTCAAGGCACAGGAAGAGGCGGCAGCAGTGGCTGGCAACTGGGATCACGTGTGCAGACTCGAGAAAGGAACCTGAGGCCTGACAGTAATGGAGAAAGGAGCTGAGCAAAGGTGGTGTTTTAAAATTAGAGAAGGAACACCTGGTGCAGCCTTGGACTGATCTGGCAGAGGTGATGGGATTTTTCTCTGGGCGCTCTGGGTGGGATGGGTTCTGCAACAGAAGCCTGCCATTCTTCCAAATTGTGTTGCTTGTGAATAAACGACCTTTTTCCTTTTTCACTAAACCTCTGACTCTGGAATTTGCCTAGAGGGTGGCAGTGGGCAGTAGAACCCCCTTGCTGTTCCATAGCAAAAGGACTACAACATATGATAGGAAAAGGAACCCTGACCGAATGTGGCATGCTGAAGTTTATTATTTGACGCTCATGTTGATAAGCTGTTTCTAGGTAATGAAAGTTTTTTTTATATTAAGAAAATCTTAGAGAAATGCCAATAAGCTGCTAAAACACAACACATGATAAAATGCTTCAAAAACTAAAATACCAAAATTGAAAATTTAGTTATTTGCTATTATTTTATAGTATACTTAATATTTCTAATTTTATTACTTTTAAATAGATATTTTCAAAATATTTTATGAGCATGCATTAATACCTGGAAATAATAGACAAGTACATTAGTATAAAAATACCACTAAGGCATATTACACATAGGAGAAATTTGCAATTATTACATCAGTATAAACACTGGAGAAAGCCAGACTGAATATAATGAACTGTAGGCTTTCCTATGAAACTATATGATATTATCTCTGCTACAATTCTGAACTTCTTTTAATCCTCATAGCCTGATAAACAGGAGATGTTCAGAGGCTTTTCTTTTCTTTTTTTTAAAATAAGCTTTTATTTATTTTATTTTTAGACAGAGGGGAAGGGAGGGAGAGAAGGAGAGAAACATCAGTGTGTGGTTGCCTCTCGCATGCCCCCTACTGGGTAGCTGGCCTGCAACCCAGGCATGTGCCTTAAGTGGGGAATCGAACCAGCGACCTTTTGGTTTGCAGGCGGAGGCTCAATCCACTGAGCTACACCAGCTGGGGCAGATGTTCAGAGGCTTTTCTGATGGGCAAATGCGTATATCCCTAAAGATTTTTTTCACCCCTGCTTGGAAATTTTTCGTGATATAGACTGCCAGGTCTGTAGATCTGTATTCTCTTTACTTTTGTTTGCTATACACATAAATAATTAACTCATCTTCCAGTATCACTGATCCAAATTAATTTTTGATGTGGTACTTGTTTCAGTTGGAGATCTCCCTAATTTATTTATTTGACATTTTCCCCAGTCTTGTCTATAATAACAATGATGAAAATATGTATAACAGTCTGTGTATTTGGCAGTTGGATATATTAAAAATACAGAAATCAAAAATTAGCATGTTCAGTCATGTCCATGATTTATATGCTTTAAAACTTTGACTCTTGTTTTTGTAAAATCATTTCCCACTGATTCTCCCAGGCATGGCTGACTTTTCATTGACTATTGCTATATCCTGTGAGCTCTGGTTTTAAGTGCTATGGACAATAATAAAGTTGGGGGAGGCTGGTGAGGGCCCAGAGATGTTTTGTGTTCTGTGGAAACCAGGACAGGATAAATAAACCCTTTTTTAATAAATCACCCTTAAGAGGTCCCTAACCTTAGGTATCTTAAAGAGATTTTATTAGAAAAAAACGTTTTTTAATTGCAGCCCCCTCATTCTCTGGGTCACAGGCATAAGTCTGTTAAAGCCTGAGACATACATAAATGCAAGTTATTGATAATTGCTGCTCTAAAAATCACAATGCTAATCATCCTAACAGTTAAGATACTTACTTTTTTTTTCTTTTGCATTGAATTTATTGGGGTGACATTGGTTAATAAAATTATATAGGTTTCAGGTGTACAATTCTATAATACTTCATCTGAATATTGTATTGAGTGTTCACCACCCCAAGTCAAGCCTCTTTCCATCACCATTTATTCCCCCTTTACCCTCTCCTATCTCCCCACTGCCCCTTTCGATCTGATAATCACCATGCTGTCATCTGTGTCTATGAGGCTTTTTTTTTTTAATCCTTTCATGTTTTTCACCTAGCCCCACAACCCTCCTCTCCTCTGATGGCTTTTGTTCTGTTTTCTACCTACTAGTCTGTTTCTAACCTTTCAGTATAACTATTGTCAATAAATCAACAAACGAGTGTTGGTAAGGATGTGGAGAAAAGGGAACACTCATGTACTATTGGTGGGAATACAGCATGGAGTGCCTCAAAAAATTAAAATGGAACTGTCTTATGACCCAGCAATTCCACTTCTATGAATATATCCAAAGAAATTCTAAACACTAATTTGAAAGAATATATTCCCCCTCCATGCAGCATTATTTACAATAGCTAAGATATGGAAGCAACTAAAGTGTCTGTTAGCAGATAAGTGAACAAAAATCTGTGTTACATTTACACAATGGAATACTGCTCACATGTGGAATCTAATGAACAAAACTGACTTTGTTTTTATCTCCCCGGTTTTATCTTAGGATGTATTCTTTCCAAGTAGGTGACACAGTTTTTTTTTCATGCAAACTGATGCATGCCACTAGGTCACCAGAAAAGTTCAAACACATCTTTATTTTTTCTTGTAGAAGCAATTTAGACTCAAGCTGAACAGACCCTTATTGAAATTTTAAATGTATTACACTTAATACACTTACAGTATCTAATTAAAATGATCAATTTTATAGAATATTCAGAAACTTATGCTTAAATATGAGTGCTAAAACTTTTGGTTTACTATCAAGCTTCTTTTTTATTTTGTTTCTATTCACAGCTTGTGAATGTAACCAAAACTTACCATTTATTTCATCCTTTAAGTGAAGTAAATCATTCTATATTATTCATGTTCCCCTTCTAAAACTGTACGTAAACTCTATCATACTGAGGTAAAAAATAAAGGGGATTAGTTACAGGTAAGATCATTTTCCATGCTATGTTTTGAGTGCTATACACATATGAACTTTGTTGTTTCTTATGTGACTTGAACTTGAGACATGCTGATACCACCTGGCAGTATATGGCCGAGCTGTAGTCGAACGCAGTCAATGCTGCTTCTGAGAATGCTTAACTACTGCACTATGTTATCTTCTTACTTTCTTTTAGCCTGGAAATTAAGAACATTCTTGAATAACTGACAAAAATTTGTTTCCTATGTGTACCCTTTAATATTCTGTACAGGAAGGATGGTTTATTTTATTAATGAAAAAAATTATATATGTGTTAGTATCCCCTTGTCATAGTATGTTACAGGGCACAAGCATCCTTGGTTAGTACTTTGTCCCAGGTCTAATTTGGCAGACTTCACTGTCCTCACAGGTGACCCGAAATGTCCGGACCTGGAGACAGAAGTGGCTTTGAGTTTTGTATTATGTTAAATAACTCTGTTGAGCTAATTTCTAGCTCAGATTCACTAAGAAAACAGCTAATATGTTACTGACAAGTTTATGTTTGTGCATATTAGTCAAATGGTTCAAAATTAAGTTTTGACTGTGGTGTGATAAATTTCTACCGTTTTCCCACTGTGCTAACACTATCAAAAGTATACGATGGCCTTCTCAAGCATTTTTTAATAACTTCAGTTCAGCAACATTGTGATACAGGTATTAGTATTTCCATTTTATTCATGAGAAAACAGTTTCTGCCACTTTAAATATCTTGGAAAAGTTATTTAACATACTACATCATGTCAATAATAATCTTTTCAGAGCCTCAAACACTTTATGTTCTGTTTGAATTTAAATAAAAAAGTAGCTGATTGCCTATCAGAAACTCAGTTGAATATTTAACAGGCCGCCCTTAAAATTATTATAAGCTTGTATAAAATTGCATTGCTGATTCTTTGCTTCATTTCATCCCTCTCTTCCAGGGTGAATCATTATATAAGGGAATGTCCAAAGATTAAACATTCTTTGAAACTATTGTCTTAGCTGGGGGAAAATCAGAATAAATAAAGGTAATATAGAAAAATTTATATTAAGTGAAATAGAATAATTTATTTCCCTTTTTCTGTTCTCCGGTTTGCTTTAATTATTGAAATAGTTTTTCCAACAGTATCTTCTCTTTTAAAGAACTTGCATTCTGGTAATCAAATTGTGTTTATACCACAATAGCAGAGGGGATATATATATATATTATATATATATATATATTTGATGAATTTGAATGCATACACACACACACAAATTAACCCTTAAAATGGATTTATAAAAAGCTATTATTGTGAAGTGCTTTAATTTTTCATATTGTTTTGTATTAGCGATAGACTTTCACATGCAAATGCCCTATGACATTCAAAATTGTGTATGTCAAAGGATTTTGTAGTCATCTAATCTATACTATTCACAGATACTGTTTTTGTGCAAGAAAACATCTCTTTAAAAAGACTTTATGGTAAGAAGCTGAAACCTTTTCCTCTAAGTTCAGGAACAATACGAGGATGCCCACATACTCTTACCACCTTTATTCAAATAGTATTGGATATTCTAGACAGTATCATTAGGTGATAAAGGAAATAAAAGGCATCGAAATTGGAAAGAAAGAACAATTGTCACTATTTGCAAATGACATGATACTATATTTAGAATACTCTAAAGACTCCACCACAAAGCTAGTAGAACTAATAAGAGAATTCAGTAAAGTTTCAGGATACAAAAATCATTATGCAAAAATCTGCTACATTTTCGTGAACTAAAAACAGACTCTCAGAAAATAAAAATTAAGAGAAGAATACTATTTACAATTGCATCAAAAACATACAAATGCTCATAAATCAATGTATCCAAGGAGGTGAAACCTACAAGATATTAATAAAAATAAAAGAAGACATAAATAAATGAAAAGATAATCCATACCCACAGATTGGAAGGATTAATGCAGATAAAATGTGTGTACTGGCCCAAGCAATCTATAGACCCAAAGCTTTCCCTATCAAAATTACAATGGCATTCCTGCAGAAACAGAACAATCCTAAAATTTTTATGCAACTACAAGAGACAATGCAATCTTGAGAAAAAAAAAACAAAAAAACAAAATTGGAGGCATCCCACTCCCTGATTTCAAACTATACTACGATCCATAGTAATCTAAATAGTATGGTATTGCCTTAAAAACAGACACACAGATTAATAAAACAGAATAGAAAGCAAAAATGAACCCAATCGTGGTATCAAACTCCTTTAACCTTTTCTTGCCTGGGAAGCTCTTTATTTCTCCTTCAATTTTGAATAATAGGTTTATTGGGTAAAGTAGTTTGGTTGTAGGTCCTTTCTTTTTGTCATATGAATATTTCATGCCAATCCCATTTGACCTGAAATGTTTCTGTTGAGAAATAGATGACAGTCGTATGGGACCTCTTTTGTAGGTAACACCCTTTCTCTCACAGCTTTTAAAACTCTCTCCTTGTCTTTAAGCTTTGCCATTTTTATTAAGATATGTCTTGGTGAGAGCCACTTTGGGTTCATTTTGTTTGGGACAGGCACTTTCTAGACTAGTGTGTCTTTTTCCTTCACCAAGTTAGAGAAGATTTTAGTTATCATTTCTTCAAAAATGTTCTCAATCCCTTATTCTCCTTCCCAGTCTGGCACACCTGTGTTGCAGCTGTTTTTACATTTCGTGTTGTCCCAAAGATGCGTTAAACTATCCTCATTTAAAAAAAAAAATCTCTTTTTCTTTTTGCTGCTCTGATTGGGTGTTTTCAACTAACTTCTCTTTCAAATCACAGATTCAATATTCAGCTTCATCTAACCTACTGTTTATTCCTCCCAGTGTATTATTTATTTCATTATTGCCTTCTTTATTTCTAACTGGTCCTTTGCATGGTTTCTATGTTCTTTTTCATGCTGCTGAGCATTCTTATAATCATTACTTTGAACTCTATATCTCATAAATTGCTCTCATTTCATTTAGTTCTTTTTTCTGGAGAATTTTTTTTGTTTTTCCATTTGGGGTCTGTTTCTTTGCCTCCCAATTTTGGCAGGCTTTTTGTGTTCGTTTCTTTGTATTGGGTAGATGTGCAAAGGCTGGTGCAGGCTTATGTCTGATACTGATGGTTCCAGGCAACCTGTTTGGAACTATCAGCCACCCGCCTCTTCTGGGTCCCTTTTCAGGGGCTGGGCGTATGTGAAAAGGACCAGGATGGCACCAAGGCAGCTAAACTCTCAGAGCGCCCATTGATCTACCTTATTGCTTTCTTCCTGGCTGATGCCTCATATAGGGGAATGTTCTGCCTACAAAAGACACCTTCTGCAGTAGTTGTTGATGACTGAACACAGAGATCCTGATGACTGACCCTTCAGCATTTTCCCCAAAGCCACCAGAGCCCAGGCTAAGTGGCTGCAAACAAAATTTTGCGTGTTGGCCCTTTAAGAGGGTGGCTGCATCTCTAGCTGTCACTCCCTGGTGGGCAGACACCCTGCTGCTTTTCACAGCCCTATATTATGTGGGTTCCTTGACCAGTACTGGTGTTTTAGGCTGGAGAGGTTAGCTAGGGTTTAGAGCCCACATTTATCAGGGGGAATCCCCCTCTGCTGAGATATGCCTCCAGAACTTCAGCTGTCCCCTGTGGGAGCCCAGCCAGCCCTCTCATGTGTCTGCAGTTCCTACCAGTCTCTATGTGGCTTCCTCTGTCAGTCCTTGGCTATAAGGCTCTTCTCCAGCTAGTCTTCAGTTGGTTATTCAGGATGATTTTTCTGTAATTTAGTTGTAGTTCCAGTTTGGTCCTGAGAGAAAGTTAGTGTAGCTTCCACCTTATCTTCCCCCATTTTAGATTTCCCCTGTAGTTCTTTTTTATTTTATTTTATTTTATTTACTTTTTTAATCAGAGGTTCATATCAGATTTAGGGAAGCAAAATTCACTAACTCCTCCTATTGAATAGAATAAGCATTGGTTTTTGAGCCACACAAATAAAGTTTTGACTTTGACTATACTACTAAGTATAGATGTGGCCCTGAGCAATTTAAATAAACTTTAAGTTCTGGTCTTTTAATTAATATTGGGGTAAAGATACCTAGATATATTTTGCTTATTAACTGAAATAGACATAAAACAGAGATATTTTGGGTGCTAAAAAATGTGTTTTAAATATTGCTTAATTTTTTACTGCTTGTAAAATTATTGAGATGACAATAAAAACACAAACTACAAAAAATGGGATGCATGACATATACAACTGATGATGGTACACGTTTGTTCAGGGAGCCCCAGACTTCTCTGTGTACAAACACAGAATGCCTACTTTCCAAAGGACAGTAGAAATGGCGGGGATGTCTTTTATTAGAGACACACTTTGCCAACATTTCCCGTGTATAAAGTTATTGCTTTAAGTACAGTTTTAAAAAATGGGTTCTGTGGTGAATCACTGCCATAGCGATTGTCTTATCATCCCTAAATTTGGAGTCTATCATTCTCAGTGAACTCTGGCTATGTATTAACTCAGCAATGTAAGAAATCATCTGTTAGAGCAGACATGAATACACTCCTAGAATATAAAATCACTGTTTTCCATGTTTTATTCTCATTAAAATGAAGTGCTTAAGAAAGTGGAGTTTTGAGTCATACAACCTGGGTTTGTATGATTAATTTAATAGTTTTTATCCCTTTAGTTTTGAAAAATTTAATTGATGTGCTTTATCATGCAAAAAAGTGTGGTGACACCTACCTGGCCATGTAACTTGCGGACATGATAGAAATTCAATTCTTATTTAATAAGTAAATGAAGGTATTTCATGAATAACTGTGAAACAACTTTTCTTTATGTTTCCCTCAAGAGTAGATTCACGCATGGTCATGATTTTCTAGGCATTTATGTAATGTGACAGAATATTCCGCATCATAATGATATATAAGGATAACAACAGTATCATAGAAAAAGTCTTTATGTTTCTAACCCCTAATAAACTATTCAATACATCCCCCATTGTTCATTTTCAATATTAGTTTTCTTTTAATATCACAGTAGTGCTAGTTCAATTATAAGAGCTCCTTTTTAATATAGCAAATATGTTTTATTTCTCTAGATATTGTAATATAGAGACATAAATAATTTTGGCATTAATACAAAACATTTATTGAGCCTCACTATAAGCAATGTTTATATGTGACAGGTGCTTAGCAGTGATGGATTTGATCCCACAGGAAGTTAATTAAGCTATTCAGGCACTGGGTTTTTATTTGGAAAGTTTCCCTAAAGGTCTCTTGTAATAGCTAATTGTTCTTCTATTTTATATTACTTGACAGCCATGGCTGATGTTTATTCTGCATCTGGTTTCCCACCACATGTATTACAATAAAAATTTTTGTGACTTATAGCAAATATACCTTTGTAATTGCTAGGAGGATAAGACAACATTCTTATCAGGAAAGAAATCCTGTTTCTTGGATAAGTAAATTCAAGTTATTTCTGCATTAATAGTTTCAGAAGTAGAGCAACATACCAACGTTTGTCTAAGAATTTGGGGTTACAAAGTCAATTAAATTTTTCAATAGGTCAAAAGTGATATGAAAACATGAATGCAATTTTTCCTATCTAACAAGGAAGCTCACAGGAACCAGGCTATTTCAGAGCTCAGTTCTTTTTATATTCTGGACATAACTTTGATTAAAATGAAGTCTTTTTGTCCTATTTGTCCAATGGTGGCAATTCACTTGGATGTTACTTAAATAGTGGAGAGCACTGAAACAAATTTCTAGGCAAGAAGACGCTTAGAGAAATGAATTCTTCAATCAACACCTATGCCAGCTGCAGCATTAAACATTCACTTAGTACACGCATTCAATTTTGAAAGTCAAGCACAGAATGCTAAGTTCTGGACAGATGTTCTCCTAGTCTCCCCTATTTAGGAAAAAGCTGTTGACTATTTCGTATAATTTTTGTTTAAATTTAAAAACTACATGACACGGCATAGAAATTTACCCCATATTGATTCAGTTAACATTCAAATTTCATTTGATTTGCATATTTGTTGTTATTTCTATTGTATTTTATTGTGAATTGAGTGTGAAAATGAGAGCTAATTCTTCCACATAATATTAACTTTCAGCATTTGCTATCATTTTATTTATTATTTTGCTCTAATACAAAGGTTAATTTTCATTTTAGATACTTCTAACCATAGTTCAAAGGAGCGCTCACCTTCTAAAATGTTTTTCTTTCAATTTAAAGCAACATTCTTCTCCAACATAGTCAAACTATATTACACTACTAAAATGATTTTACTTTACTCTTGATTTTTTTTTTTTAGTTAACTTCATTAATATTATGGTTCTTGAATCATAGAATTTAGTGCTATAACTCACCTTTTTTACAATGCTTTCCCTAAGGTAGGACGACATTGTTTACTCAATATCAGGGATTTTTTTTTTTTTTTTGTATAATCAGATATCATCTCTCCATCCACATTCACCTGGATTTCTTAATGGCTTCTAACCCAGAAATACATGAAATGGCAATCAGTGTAGAAACATCCTTACAGGGAACTTGGACCTTTGTCTTCTATCGCTATTTGTATCTCTCCCTTGGCAATCTCCTTCCATCTCCTGGGATTAAATGAAAAAAATAATCCATGTGCTGATGACACTTTAATTTATATCATTAGTTCAGGTTTTGCTTCCAAAACACAGACTTAAATTGAAGCATCATGCTCACTTTCTATACTCAATATGCCTATTGGATATCTCAAACTCTGTGTGCTTCCACTTTCTTTGCCAAACCTCCTCCACTTTTAATCTGTATCATTTCAGGCAATGGCAATGCTTCCTGTTGTTTAGGCTGAAATTGGTATCATCTGTGACTCCATTCCGTCTCTCACACTGCACATCAGTCTTAGAAAAAACAAAAGCAAAATTTGTGCAAACTTTAAAATTCACTGTAAACAGGGACTGATGTTTTCAGCATTTCCACCGCTACCACTAACTTTCCCGTATGGATCACCGAAATAACTTTCAAAGAGGTTTCCCTGCTTCTATCATTGCTCCTACCTTTTATTCATTATAATCCAGTCACATGACCTTTCGAAATGCAAGCCATGGCATGCCACTCTGTGCTCAAAACCCTGAAGTGGCCCCAATTTTAACAAAGAGTTATAATGCTGACAGGCCCTACCTACCACGGTCCACGCTTTCTTACCACCTATCCCACCCCTCAATCAGGTATACAAACAAAGGGTTCTTTGATACTCCTGGCATACACTAAGCTTGAGACTGCCTTAGGGACTTTGCCCCAGCTATTCTCCCTGCAAATGGTCGACCGACCCATCTCTTTTCTTTCTCGGCGAGGCGTGCCCTGACTTCCCTATATAATAACAATGACACATTCCCACATCTCTCCTCCATATGTCTTCCCTCTTGACTAGTTGCATATCTTTGATCCTTACCTGTCTCTTTGCATAGCACATACCACCCTCCAATATTCCATTCTACCTATTGTATTTTAATTTCTTTTTTCTATGTCCACTAAAATTGATACTATTGAAGTTCAACTACATAACATTAGATATGACTTTGTTTTTTACTGATGTATTCAAGTGCTTAGTCAAGTGTTCGGCAGCTCGCAGGGGTACAGTGAGTATTTTTTGAATGAATAAATACATTTCTAATTTATCTCAAACTATGCAGCCTGAGATTAGCCTGTAAACTAAATGTTATACTTCAAATTTGTTCATGACATTAAATTGCTATTTTAAAATTCTCAATTTATACAAAAATAGAAATTCTTTAGATGCTTCGGCATCCTCCTACCTCATTCATATTGAATTGTTTTTTTATTCTCTTCTGCAAAAGAAAGAACTTGGTTATCTCACATATTCATTATAGTCATAGTCAAAGTTAATCATGCCAGAGTCTTTCTTTGGAGGACTTTTCCCCTAATTTTAAGTTTTTTTCATTTTTGTATATTTATATATAAATATAAATATCTATATATCTATATATATAGGGATATGTATATAGAGAGAAGATATACCTCTCTGCCCCAGGTAATTGCATGTCTTTTCTCTGCATTAATATTTTTTACTTTAATTCTCTTTGAAATCCTTGTAGAATATGAAAGAATGACATATCTAAGTTTACCTATCTTACATAACCATGTTAATTTATGATTCAACATAAATAACAATCAGTTTATAAATATGAATGGCTTCTTTTAATAAATTATTCTAGATTATGAGTGAGAAAACATCTGGTTAGAACTCAGTGGAATCAATTTTTAGCATCACATTCTCAACAGTTGAGTGTGATTCCCTGACTCATTCGGTGTTAAAAATATGCCCCCAAGTGCTGTTATGGAAGACAAAGTACTGGTGTCCGTGGTATCCTTGCAGAATGTCATTATAAGCAGCAGCTATGACATAATGAAAGTGTAGCTGGCAGTAAACCATGAGCCATATCAATTATATTTGAAAGTAAAATATTTCCAGTATTGAAATATATTAGTTTGCTGTCAAGCTATTGAAATTTTTGGAAAAAAAGATTTTCCCACTCCGGTGCACCTCCGGAATTTTTGTGCTCCTGCTTGCGTATTTGCTTTGTGCTTTAAATATTTTGTTCTCTAAAAATGATGGCAGTGCTGACAGTTCCCTCTTTCTTCTTGGTTTTAAGAATATCCAGGTAATGCAAACGAGGTTCTGAACTAACATTTCATTGCTGGACAAGCATGTGTCCGATGTGACTCTCATAAGACACTCAGTAGAGATGTGTTCAAACTGGTGGCCAGTACCTTTAGGCGGGACACCCTTCATAAGCCATTTGCATCTTAATCATCTAAAGGTAAGTTTAACATCTTCATAAAACTGAAGGTTATATTATGGAAAGGAAAATAATGTTTTACCTCTCTAAAGATTTCTGTAGCAAAAATCCACTGAGCTAGTACATTACAACTCTTAGTACTTTTTACCTATAGTAACCTTGAACCAGCATCATGCTAATGGAGACCATAGTTTTCAAGTCAAAATTTTGATAGTCAGTTTTATATAATCATTGAGTAGTTAAAATTTTTAGTTAAATGAGTAGATTTTTCTTAACCTAATTATGTATTAAATATGTTATATTAATATCTATGTATTAATTGGGGAGGAACTTATTATAATTATACCTAGTTTTAGTAAATTGTGACATGGTTAATGGATATTGGTCAATGCAGCATTTTTGTTTTTTTCTCATGACTTTCAACTTTTCCCCAAATGTGCCCAGTTTTGTGACTTGAACCTTTATACAACCTATTCTTGCCATACAATGTGTATATTGATGCAATTGTTGAAATAATAAACAAGCTCCTACCTCTCTCTGTATCTACAAACAAGCTTTATCCACTGTTTACTCTATATCTTCTACACCAATAAATTAAAGATCCATCACAAGAAATGACCTGATAAAAATAAGTACATTTTGCAAACTAAGACTCTGATGTGAAATATGGTTGAAATAATATTTAAAAGATCAATTTTTTAATGATTGAGTTTTTTTCTTATTAAAGAAAAGTAATATAACATGTGGTGTCTGTAAAGTTAAAAGTTGTTATTACTGTAGAATTTGACCAAGACATACATGTTCGAAATCTACCCTCCCGATTGTTCCATGACAGAACAATGCACTCAGACAGCACATCAGGAATAAACAGGTTCAACCCTGTAGCCCTGCTGGGCATGGGCTCTGTAATTCAAGGAGAAATTTCTGGATACAATATAGAATCAAGAAAGGAAAGGTCTTTTTTATTTTTTTCTGCACAAGTGAGCAGAAGGTTCTGAGAGTCCATGGAAATCAAAGTAAGCCCAGAGCAAATAATAAAATAATAGAATAGAATAGAATAGAATAGAATAGAATAGAATAGAATAGAATAGAATAAAAAATAAAAAATAAAAATAAATATCTAGGCTTGTACAAACAAGTATGAGGAAATACCACATCTGATATTTGTCAGGTCCAGGGGAAAATGGGTGATAAGGAAACAAGAAGCAGTGATAACACAGATTGTGGGGGACAGCTCAGGCAGGGCCACTGACTGCTTTTCCTCCACTCTAGGCCAAGATGAGGGAAAGTATACAAAAGTGCCAGGAGAAACTTTGGGAAGCCTAAAGAAACAGCAACCTAAACAATGAGTTTAGATAATATCATAGATATTTTAACAAGACAAAACAATATTTTCATCCTCCTTTGTACCTCAGTTATTCTTAGCTCATACTTAACTTTTTTCACTTGGTTTTACCATAAAAGCTAACATGCTGGCCTCCAAATCTCCTCATCACGCTACGTTAAGCTAATTTTTAGTGGTAACTTTTGCTACTTTTTTTCTCCGAAGACAATTGTTATTTTTATAGAAAACTTTGTTAAATCTAAAGATCACATAAACAAAAAAAATTGAAAAATTTCAGAATCTTGATATAGTTCTGGCATGTTGCATATTTCTTTAGTGTTATGTACTATTTTACATAATTAATATCTGATGATCTATAATTATGCAGTCTTTATTCTGAAAATTCTGGCTTAGCTGTAGAGCATGACAAGCATCGTTCTTGACACCAAAAATACAGCACTGATGAAACAAATTTTCTGCTCTCAAGGAGCTCAGTTTACAGTACTTGAGTGACAGGCAATAAACAATAAATAAAAGAATACACCAAAACAGAACGCAAACTAAGTAAAACCATGGCAAGGGGAAAGGTGGCAGTGGACCCTGGAGGCAGGCTGTTCTATGCTAGCTTTGCTGAGGAGGGTGTCTTGTTACTGCGACATTAAGAACAGAGGTGTACATATTGGGAGCAAGATATTATTAAATTATAGTGGTTTAAAGTATTCCTCTGTATTTATGAAAAATTATATGTAATAGATCCTTATTTTTTTAAATTTCAGGTTAACTTTTCTGTCACATAAAGGTACTACAGTCAGCATATCTAGTAAAATAGATCCCCGTTGCTAATGTTTTCCTAAGAATAGACATTGAAATGCAAAATCGCTATGTCAAAGTTTCATACTTATAATGATAAATGTAGGAGGCCAGGTGGAGTGATGTTTTTTATCTCTCAGTTTCTACTTTCTGTTTAGGTGTTCGAGTGACAATAGATTAATCAGTTATTTTACTCTGATTCTTTAACCCTTATGCTTACTTACTCCCCATAACCTGTCATTATGGCACCGTTTTAGAAACTGTTATTCTGCAGCAAAAATAATTTCTGCAAACAAAATTTTATGCCTTGAGGGTAAAAATAAAGAAATTCAGAGAGCTACTGTGACTGAAACAGCTAAAGAATAAGCTACTGTGCCTCTAGTCTGCAGACGTACCTCCTGGTGGACTCGAGTGTGTTCCCCTGGCCATTTTTTAAATATTCCACAGGAAAAAGTATACACTTCTTGAGAATCCCCATGTTTTTTGCTAACTTTAAAATTATTTCTTGCCTTTTGTGTCCTAATCTCTAGCCATAGACATCAAATTGCAATTATCCAGTACATAAGGTCTGTCCAGGAAATGTCCAGCCATTGTTAATATAATGGGAACAGTTTGTGTGACATGGATGTAATCTGGCAACCAAGGCCAGTGGACTGAAATGCACATGAGTGAACAATAATGACTTCACTGTACTGCTAGGGTGAGGGATGGTAGACACCGTTGAGTGAGCATGTGTACTGTGTGGCCATCGCATTCAAAATAATTGAGCAAATAGAGCAATGAATCTGCATCAGATTTTGTGTTAAGCTTGAACATTCCTCCGCAGAAACTATTCAGATGATTCAGGGGGCCACAGCTATGGGCAAGTGGTAACTGGCAGCTGCATCATCACAACGTGCCTGCTCATGCATTATGTCTTATGCAGAGATTTTTTGGCAAAACATCAAATCGCCCAGGTGACTCAGTCACCTTACAGCCCAGATTTGGTACCTTGTGACTTCTGACCTTTCTCAAAGCTAAAATCGCCTTTGAAAGGGAGAAGATTTCAGACCATCAGTGAGATTCAGGAAAATACAACAGGGGAGCTGATGGCAATTGGGAGAACTGTGTGAGGTCCCCAGGTGCCTACTTTGAAGGGGACTGAGGCATCATTGTCCTATGTACCATTTTTTCTTGTACCTTCTTCAGTAAATGTCTCTACTTTGCATAGTACATGGATGTATACTTCCTGGATAGACCATTGCATATGTTAAAATTTTACTTTATTGCCTTTCTCTAGCTTTTCCTTTCCATAGAGAATGCACTCTCCTTGCATGGTCCACTTCAACTCAAAAAGCACTCTCAATTGTCCAAATGTTAATGTAATGTGCCTTGCTCTCAACACCCTTCCAACTTGTGTCAGGCATCCTTGCCCCATTTTCATGGTCAAGCACAACATTCTCAGCACCTGTGTTTCATCATCACCTGTGTTTGTCTCTTACACTAAAGTGTAAGATTTTTTGCCTCTTACATGAAATTGCTTGAAGATGCAGATGATGCCATATTTATTACATTAATTATTTTAATGATTTAGTGGATGATTAAGAAACAAATCTTAAATAAATGGAAGCAGGAAAGGACTTTACTTTTCACACATTCTGACATCTTCCCAGAATCCCCAACAACATTTAAAAAAATTCATTTCTCACATCAGTGCTTGATTATCTGTAGAGCAAACTTCAATCATGTTATTTAGTGCTAAAAAACATTCAACATTTCCCTGTTGCATACCAAGCAAAATTCAAATGTCACAGCTTGATTTTTAAAATCTTTTATATCAATCTGATATTTTGGCTTGGGGTAGAAATGACCTTCCAAAAAAACAATCTGCAAACTTCTTAGCATAGCTTACTACTATTTTCCCAATATCTGCCAGTAGTCATTGCATTAGGAAGGATTTTGCACTTTCATTCACAATGTTATCTGACTTAATTGCCATCCCCTATCCCTCCCATTTGAGGGGACTGATAGAACTCTACTTTACCTGAACTCTTATGTAGCTTTGTAATTCTCTTATAGCACTAGTTACAGACTGTCTTTTAAAATAATTGTTTTGTTACATGTACTTGAAAATTTTTCTGTCACACAATATATTTTTTTCTGTCATAATAATTTCATATATTATTAAAATATGTGTCTACACATTTTTTCAATTTACTTGCATGCATTTTTTTGGTATATTTTATTGAGTATGTTATTACAGTTGTCCTATTCCCTCCCCATCCTCTCCACCCTGCACCCTATCCTCTCCACCCTGTACCCTATCCCATCATCCCCACATCCCTTAGTACATGTCCATGGGCTGCACACACCAGTTCTTTGGCTTCTTAATTTCCCACAGTACTCCTAGCCTCCCCCTGACCACTTTGTTTTTTGTTTGTTTTGTCAACATTTTCCCACCACCACTTTCCCCAGCCCCACACAGCCCCGCCTCCCACACTCAACCCTTCCCCCATTTGGTTTTGTCCGTGGGTTCTTTATGCATGTTCCTTGATGACCTTCCCCCGTCAGCTCCTTCCCTCCTCCCCTCGTCCCCTCTGGTTACTGTCAGTTTGTTTTTTATTTCAATGTTGCTGGTTATTTTTTGCTTGCTTTTTATTTTGTTGATTAGGTTCCACTTATAGGTGAGATCATATGGTATTTGTCTTTCACTGCTTGGTTTATTTCACTTAGCATAATGCTCTCTAGTTCCATCCACGATGTTGCAAAGGGTAGTAGCTCCTTCTTCCTTTCTACTGCGTAGTATTCCATTGTGTAAATGTACCATAGTTTTTTGATCCACTCATTAACTGTTGGACACTTAAATTGCTTCCAATTCTTGGCTATTGTACATTGTGCTGCTATGAAGATTGGGGTGCATAAGGTCACTGCTGGGATTATACCCTAAGAATCCTGAAACACTAATTCAAAAGAAGCTATGTTTACACATTTCTTATTCACCTTTGGGCCTCAGCAGTTAGTATAATACTTAATATAATAGATAGTCTTTATTGTTGTTAAAATAACAAACAAGTTCCTACTGCTATTGTTATCTGTGAACAAGATTTATTATACATACAGTTATATATATTTGCCATTAATATTAATAAATATATTGTATTATTAATATTAATATATCATTAATATTTGCATTATTATAGATAGATGTAGATATAGATTTTATAGATATATACAAGATATATACATACAGCTACTATGCTGGACACGATCATAAGCTCTTTCATACAGAAGAGCATCCAGTGTAAAATTTTAAATCTAGAAGGTGATCCATTCATGTTTATATAACTGAATTAACACACAATTGGCATAGGCTTGAGAATATAACACCACATTATTATTAGATAACTTTAATATCTATTTTCCACTTTAGCTCTCTAAATAAGTATTCTTCCACTAGCATACTCTGAATCTTTCATTACATAACCTCATAGATGTTAACCATATCCAGTTAACTTCTATACATCAAGAAGGTAAAACTTCTGTTTGTCATGATACTATATTGATCAAAAGTTAATATTGAATAGCTTATCTCTTTTCATTATTATTTATTTTTAGAACACTAAAAACTACTTTAAATGTAAGATGGACCTGAAATATTTCATGGTTCAAGGAAATAAAGAACAAGATTGGGAGATTGAAAAAAAGAAAAAGAGAAAGAAACAAAAGCCGATTGTAGGAAGTGTTCTACTAAAACTGATAACAACTTGAACCAAAAAAAAAAAAAAAAATATATATATATATAAAATGTTAGATTAGAAAACATATATATTCATGAGTACATGTAGATATGATAACTCAATCAGCAAATATATGCAGGAGAATATATATTTTCATTAAATAAAAATTTGAACTAACATGTAGAAGGAATTAATGATACCACAAATCACCATTAGGCAAAAACCACAGTAATAATTTTCTAAGAACAATCAACCAACAAATGCTAACATCGGTGTGGATAAATAAGTCTAGAGAGCTAAAGTACAGCATGGTCATGATAGCTAAAAAGAAAAATTGTATGGAATACTAGACATTTTCTGCAAGAATAGAATTCAGGTACTCTCATCCTACATACAAAAAAAATGGTGAAAATATCATATAAGAAGATATGTCAATTAGATTAATTATAATAATTATTTCATTATATGTATTGAATCATTATGTTGCACGCCTTAAGTACACACAATTTGTTTAATATTAAAATTTAAAAATTAATTAAAAATAAGTTGGCAAAATTTGAGTAGAAAGAAGATATTAACATAATTTAACTATTCTATCTCAAGATATTTATCAGTTGCAAAAATATGTATGTGTGTGTGTATATATATATAAACATTGCAGTAGAGAATGGCAGGCTTCAGCTTAATCATGTATTAAGGATAACACCACAAGTAAGAAGAAATACTGACATTTTGAATACCCCTATGATGTATGAGAATGATACAATAGCAATTCCATAGTATCCTTGCCAAACGTGCATAACATTAATTTAATAATAGAAAATAAAAATTATCAGGGAAACTCATATTGAGAGGTATTCTACAAAATAACTGTCTAATTGTTATGAAAAGTTTCAAGGAAAATCATGAATGACAAGGAAAGAATAAGAAACTTTTCGCAAGTTACAGAAAACCTAGAAGAAATAAGTAAAGACAACAGGAGATTCTTTATTGGATTCTGACACAGAAAAAGATAATTAGGAGGAAATCTCATAAAATTAAATAAGCTCTGTGACACTTAATATTATTATACCAATGTTAATTTGTTAGACTTGAAGATTATACCATGCTTATGTAAATTGTTAGCATTATGGGGAGACAGAGAAAGTGTATATGTGAACTCAGTGTTATTTTTGTAAACATTCTGTATGCTTATTTTATTTCAAAATAAAATATTTACAAAGTACTTGAGATTTACTTTTTGTATGTTGGTAATAATCTATCAACTTCTTTGGTTGAAGATGTCATAAAATCAAATGGCTATGTTCTCTATCTGCAAAATAGTTATATATAAATACATTGTTACCCATTTATAATTTAAGAAAGGCACTGAGACTAAATTGCATGCAAAATTTAAAAACAGTTATTTTAGGTTTGATCTTTTGTATACAGTATATTTAAATAGATACTAATTATATTGATGAAAATGAATAAAAATCAGCAATTAGAGAAAATTTGGCATTTTGGAGAAGTGTTATTCTCAATAAGCAAGTATTGTTTTTTATCTTATGCACATTTTCGTTGTTGCTTTTTGTGTGCGTGGCTCTGTGCCAGCAGGACCGGAAGCCATTTGTCACACCTTATTGTTATTTATTAAACTAATAAACATATCATCCATTGTACACTAACCTTGTGCTACCATCTGTGGATAAATAGACATTTCTAATAAGATAAATTGTTAAATCATTCTTTATATTATATGTAAAATAATGATTCATTATAGCGCAAGTGAGGTTAAGTCAGAATCTTAGAACTATAACAATTTGGCAACCTTTGAAAATACCGAAACTTCAAGGAGAAATACCCAAAGCCACTAGAATTTTATTAAATGCAACATTGCTGATTCTACTGAGCAGACAACCTCACAGATGGCTCATGTTTAGCTCCCATTTCCACAATTTATTGCCCTAGGACAGATGTCCTACAAACAATTTATTCCCTTGTGACTTGCTATTTTATTTGTGGAGAACTATCCAAAAGAAATAAAAGACAAAATGACCTAATCTTTCGACCTTACATATTGATTACCTGACTAATACTGCTGTCATGATTTTAAAAATTCCCCAAGTTTAAAAAAGAGAGGAAAACAGAAAAACATGTAAGTGTATCTGAGAACTAATAGCTACATTTCTTTAAATCCAAAATTAAACAATAAAAAATGTTAAAGTATATTGAAAGTATTGATGTAAATGCACAATCATTTCACTGGTTATTTATCTTCATTATTATTTACAAAAAAAATAAATTCCCCATTATTCCCTATGTTAGTCTCTTATTCTTTTTGTGTATTTCAATGAAGTACTGGCCTATTTTTTTATACTTTTAAGAAAATAAAATAAAAACTATTAGGAAAAAATTAAAACCACCTGGTAAAAAACATTTTACAGCATCACTTAGGTTGACATTCAGCAATTAAATTAAACCAGGAAAATAATGTATATCATGTAAATTTACATGTGGATACAGAGGAAAAACAACATTTTAAAATGTATAACTTTCACTGAGTAAACATTTATATTAATTTTTGTACCTTCTTTGTCACCTTATGCTCTGCTCCCCTGCCTCACTGTCCCATGGTGATGGGCAGTAGCAATATGGTGGAAATGCCTATGTACTTAGTTCTAGAATCAGAAGATATACGAAAATCCTTTATCCTCACTTTGTAACTTACAAGGCTGATTCCCCACTAGGTAGGGTCAGAGGGCTGGGAAAGGGAAGGGAAGGGAGGTAAATCTGATACGAAACTACATTTATTGAGACGCATGGTAAACTAAAATTCTATCCTTTAGAGAATGGTTTGATTTTACTTTCTTCATAGAAAGTTGCAACAAGTTATGTTTGAGAAAGTAATAAAGAATTAAGCTAGAGTCATCATATTTGGGAACAGATATTCTGATATAGCTCATTCTCTTCTGAAAAATACCTGAAGGGTAGCTAATTGAAAATATTTGAGATTTCTCTTTTTTATAACTAAAATATAAGCACTCACCATCTTTTGCCTTTGTACTAAACTTATAGAAAACACATTGACTTGCCATATCCCATCTGCTTTCTGACTTGGAAACAGTGAAATACTTCTGTTTGAATCTGTTGGACAGGGTACCACATTTTCATTCTAAACTCCATGGCAATTGCTTTTAGAAAAAATATCCAACACATTATCATGTATTCGTTAATTGTTATGTTTGTGGGGTTCATAAAGATCATCTGGTCACATTGACACGTTTCTAGTAAAAGTTGGACCAAATTATCAGTTGCACTATTTCTTCACATGATGAGGAGAAAATACTCTTCTTTTAAAATATTTTCCATTTTAGTAATGTCCTGTCCAAGTCCAGAGTGGGGACAACCCTGTTCAGTGTTCTCAGGGGAAAATCAGGCTGCCCTTCAAAAGCTTACTATGAGTTCATTAAAATGACAAAGTTTCAAAGTTCAACTAGGGGTGAGCTTTTCATTTCTAATGATTTTAATTTTTAAAAAGTGAAGAATCTACTTCACTACTATTGCTGGGAAAATTGTGGTATTGAGTCCAGTCTGTTTCATTTGTGAACCCATCACTTGGTTACTTTATAAGCCTCTTAGTATTTAATTTAATGTGTTTTATATTCATAGTGATGATTCAAGTTGCAGAGAATAAAATGAAATTTTATTATGGAAAGTACTCAAAGGTTCAAATAGTTCATGTTTTTATTTGTTTCAGGATAAAGGCATTTACTGATGAAATGACTTATCCCTAAAATCTATAAAACGATAACATATAGTTGAGTTTATGGACATTCATTCAAGGGAAAAAAATCACCTTTGTTAACAGTTTCATTTTGTGAATCTTTTTTTGGCCTCCATGTAAATGTGATCACAATTGAAAGCACCAAACTTAAATATGGTCTGTAAATAATCATAAAAAATCCAACGAAAAAGATTTTTAATGTGGTAGAAAAGCCAACCAGGAATTTTTGGTGGTCCAAAGGTTTTAACGACACTGGATTAAAAAACATTATCCATGTGGACAACTTTCAAACAGGTAAATGTTGAAGGTATTAGAATTATTTAACCTGGGGAACAGCAGAAAAGACATTATCATTATCTTTAAGTACTTGAAAAATTTGCTCTTTCCATCAGGTTAAATGAAGTTACAGTGCACAAAATCTCGGTGACCATTCTCAGTAGCTTGAAAACTACAGCTTATTTCTCATGTTAGCAGACAATCTCAAGTAAGTAACAGTTTTCCATAGAGTACACTCTCTCAGGTACCCGTAATAGATTTCCATCATGTGTAATGTCACTCATCACCATGACCATAGATAGAGAATATGGCCAATCATGTACCAGCTACTTATTGTCTCTGCTCAGGTAGTTTGTGTCCTCTCAGATTTTATGTCACATTACATCTCAAAAAATTTCTGACCGACTTTATGGATTGAACCAGTTTAAAAATGAAGAGCCTGAGAGGAGAAATAGAAGGATATCTCCAAGACTATATTTATCTTGGAGAAATTGTTAAAGGAGAGTGCACAGGGATGGAAAATTTGAAGGATACTCAACAGAGACATCATATCATATGACATTTGTCAGCGAGGATTTTCATGAGCTCATAAAGAAATCGGTTTGCAACTGTAATTATATAAACAAACATGGATGCACCCTTTGAGCACTCAGAGCTCTGTTGTATCTCCTTTGCACCCTTAAACCCAAACAACGATACACCTTAGTGATACATAAATATCAACAGAAGAAAAGGAAGTCACTAATACCCAGTAAAAACTACCTATCAAAGGCAAAATCGAAAGCTTGTAGGAAATCCAATGTTGATTGCTATGGTGTGAAAATGTGTGTGTGTGTTTTGATGTGAAAGTCAGGGCTTTGCCTCAATGACAGTAGGGTGATAAATCCAGTTATATTATCAATTTAGGCAACTCTGAGGCAAATATCTGTTATTCACATTTTAAAAAGTGGGCCCATGACTCCCAGATGGTGAAATTACTATTGAAGCAGTTTTCCTGTAATTATTACTTTGACAAAAATGTGCTAGGTTTAAAGAACCTGCTGACAACTTCAGAACAACAGGGGGCGGAATAATAAGTGATGTTTATGAAGAGAATCAATAGAATCCTGGTGATGAATTATTTATTTTCAAAGAGAAAAGATGCTCTAAGTTTTTATATGGTGTTCTTAATTTTTATTCTGAGTTAAGTTGACTTGAATGCATTATAAAATAAGATTAAAACAACATAGATAAAATTGAACTAACGGGCTACTTTTCTCAGGGATCGCAAATACAAATATTCACTTTGTTCCTAAGAAGATATCTTCATAAAAAGGGACACTCTGTGGTTTTTTTTCTTCACCACTCTTCCAATAAGTATCTATGACATTTAAAATGCTCCCTCTATGTGAGGCCCTGTTCTAAGTATTGCACATGAAAACTGATTTAATCTTCATAATAACTCTAAGGGGTAGGGTCTGACTATTCTTATTGTAAAAATATGGAGCTCAAGCAGCCAAGAGGCTCTGGGTGCCTCTCAAAATCACACAAAAAGGGGTGGAGTGAGTGCCAGCCCCAGGCTTCCATGTGTCTGAGCAGGATCCCTACCATGGGGCCACAAACATAACTTTAGCATGTGTATTCTGGGTTACGGACTGCCTGGGATCAACCATTGGAATACCCCCAAAGATTCTAGGATTTATACCTTAAAATTTCTTCTTCAAAACTTCTTAATTATCACAACAATTAGGTTGGTTAATGGGCTTTTTATCGTCACATAGCCAGTGCATTTTAAAACTAGGAGGTGAAAACAGGTGCTATAAATTCTACTCACACATTGTACGGTAATAGAGTCTGACTCATTTGTGATGTTTAACTGCTGATGTCTTTTAGTTCCCACCTATATCCCTTGACTTCCAGACTCACACCTGGATAGGATGATAAGAAAGTCCCCTGTCCTCCCTTTCACTGGTAGAAAAACAAACTACACAAACCCTGGCCCAGGAGCTGGAACCTTGCCCAGTTTCGCCTGCTAACTGCAAAAAGCAAACAAACAAAAACCACCTCCTTGCTCAAGCCATTCCAGACTGGTTTGGGTAAAAGTCTTACCTTCCCGCGGAGTTCTTTCTACATGAGTAATAAAAACTTTTAAACCTTCTTGATGCATGTAATCTCAATTTCCAAACCAATTTGAAAATGAAGAGTCAGTTCTCTGCCAGGCCACTGCAAACATCTAACCAACCTCCTCCACACATTGCAAGAACTACGTAGTAATCATTTGCACTGTACTGTTATGGAATTAACAAACACAGACATAACAAACATAATAGTATGCCCAGTTTGGCCTTGTATGCATACATATTAGCTATGAAGAGGTTCACTTTCTCTCCTTTTAACTATAAATTTTAACTATAAATTTTAACTAAAAATTTTAACTATATTAATTATGTAACTATAGAATTATATACATTTAACTATATTAATTATATAAGCACCATATAATAAAAATTATGAAAATAACTGGTAATAAAATTTCCACAGGCCCTGGCCAGTGTGGCTCAGTTAGTTGGAGTGTCATCCCATAATCCAAAAAACTGCAGGTTCGATCCCCAGTCAGAGTACATGCCTAGGTTGTAGGTTTGGTCTCTAGTCAGGGTGCATATGAGAGGCAAGCGATTGATGTTTCTCTCTTACATCAGTGTTTCCCTCCCTCTCTTTCTTCATGCTTCCCCTCTCTAAAATCAAAAAGTATGTCATTGGGTGAGGTTAAAAAAAATGTCCAAGAATAGAAAATCAGATAATTATCAGGTATGGCAGTTACTCAAAATATTAAGTTATTTTTGATCTAGTAATTCCACTTATGTACATATACTCAAAAGACTGAAAGCAAGAACTCAGAAAGTTGCATGTCATTTTCATAGCAACTTAGTCACGGTAGCCAACAGATAGAAACAACCCAATGTCCATCAGTGGTTAAATGGATAAATAAAATATGT
The DNA here is from genome assembly GCA_004026545.1 of Mormoops blainvillei. Lineage (NCBI taxonomy): Eukaryota > Metazoa > Chordata > Mammalia > Chiroptera > Mormoopidae > Mormoops > Mormoops blainvillei. The sequence continues at coordinate 52,168 of PVJD01004558.1, forward strand.
TACATGCATATAATGGAATATTATTTGACTTTGAATAGGAATGAAATTCTGACACATACTACAGCATGGATTAACCTTGAAGACATATACTAAGTAAAATAAAGTAAGCAAAGATGGACAAATTTTATGTTATACATATTTTAATAAAATGTATAATAATAAAAGTTTAATAAAATGTATAATAATAAAAGTTTAAAAAATTACCCCAATGCAACCAAGCTGAGCAAAAATATTTAATTGAATTTGCAATGCTTTCCACTTATTTCACAATCTAAACAAGACTATTGTCCCAAATGAACAGTGAACTGAATGCCTTCTTGAAATTTTGATATTCTTTCCTTTAATATGGAGACTCTAATTCTAATTGGATTTGTGAGTAAATCATATACCCTCCATATTGATTCACAGAATATTACTGCCAAAATTGACTTCAGGGTAATTAGGTTTATTATATTTATATTTTTTTCCTTATTTCCTTCCACAATATGTTTTATTGTGGTACAAAAGGACAAGACACAGAAGTATATATTATACATAGGGGTTAAATCTTATTAGAATTATGCTTCTACCCATACAGATTTTTATAGATTCCAAAGAATGCATTAAATAACATGGACATAATAAACACATTATTTCCTTAAATCTGATTTACTTTTCCCATTTACTATAAGCCTTATAATGAGTATATATTAAAAGGAGCAGAACTGATTCCCATTTATGTACAGAAGATCAACCCCTATATAAAATATGCAGAACAACAACAAAAATGTGGGATAAAAATAAAATAAATCTATGACTTATATGCTGGTACATAAATGGTAGTTAATGAATCCACCTCACCAAAAAATATAAATCTAAATACCAGAGGAAGGGTAGACTCTTGAATATACTATTAAATTAACTCTTATAATCATAATTTTAAAGGGATTAATATAGATCTTTACATAGTTCCTGAAATATGAGCAAAACCAGTAGTGATGTTGGGTAGGTATGCAGGGAAGACCCTGAGGTCACTTTTTATCAGAGAAGACCTCATCTCAACATAATAGTTACATTTTTCCCCTTTTTTATCTCTTTACTTATTCCAAATCAGTAAAAGTGAGCATTTTAATAAAGAGCTTTGAGTTTATCTCTGCAACCTGGGGCTGGCTCTGATTTTTTTTCCATATCCTCATCACAATTGCCTTAAATTAGGGGGAAAGCCTTTTGGTAATTTTAACTTTCGCCTACTTCTTTCAGCAAACAGACCGCTTGCAGAGTGAAAATAAGAGACATTTATCATGTTACCAACTCTATCTGCATAATTAGTTACATTGTATTCTAATATATTACAACTGGGCTTTGGGATCTGTAAAAATGAAATAAGAAGAGATTAGAGATGGAGGCCCTGCCTTTTCTTAAATAGTACGTTTAAAGAACACAAAACCCACTATCATTTCTTCCAACATGTACTCCGTTAACTCTTCTGTCTTTCTATGCATTACCTCGACTATGTGGAATTATGATATTATGCTTCAAATTGGTTATTTCAGGTAGAATGGAATTTTGTTTGTGTGACTTACTTGTTTTAATTATAGCTTATAGTACCGAAGTGAGTCATTGTTTAATTCAAACTATCAGAGTAAATTTTCCAATGCAATTAAAGAGTTTGTTTTGTGTTAGGGATAATATCATAGGGCTATAGTGCTTCATTGGAAAATTGGAAATTGGAGATCTCTTCTGATAGAACAGACTTTTGGTATTTCATAAACATTTAGTCAGAAGGAGTTAAAACAGTGTATTGTTCAATTACTATTTCATTTTTCCAAGAGTTATCTATAGTGGTTTCAGAAATATTATGTGGCCATAACTGTGGTATCATCATGCATTTGATGAGAAAAAAACACAACCTATCAAGATAGAGAAGGGACTTTTTTTTTTTAAAAAAAGTGTCTCAAGAAAGAACAGAACATTTTTTATAGTTTTTCAAAATAAAATGCTTGTATTTTTAATAAAGCAATTTATATAATCAAATGCAGATGGCTAGAACTGAAAGATCAATTTTCTTTCAATAACAATAGTCTCAAACTGAAACCATTATTACTTTTAGAATAGAAAAACAGGGCAAAAGGGTATAAGGAAAACTGAGTTTTAGCACTGTTTATCAATAGCTTAATAAACCTTAAAAATTTAATCACCATACTTGTTAACTCATTTCAAAAATGAAAATCATATTCATTATATTAAGTATTTTTCGAGGGCTCCTATGAGAAACAATTGCAGATAAGAATGCTAGGTTGGCTTTTCTGTCCTTACTCATCTTTTCTTCCCCTCAGGTCTCCTGGAGCATACCCATCTCTGGGATGCTCACTATCGAACCCCGAAACATGTTCACCCTCCTGCCACCATCTCAGGCTTCAAATGAAGCATCAGGTTGCCAAAACAGCACAGATACGCAAACCATAAAAGAAGGAAGAGTTGATTGCTTACAGGTACACTTTAAGTCAATGATATACGAGAAATAGAAGAAACCAGAATTATGTTTTCTTTCTCCTTCATTTTCATTGGGCACGAGCCATAAACACAATCTCAGGATCGAAAGATTTGAGACTAATGTTTTTATATGCTAAGGATGCGTATACTAAATCGGAAACCAGAAGAGAAAATCGCTTTCTCTTTATCTCCAACAGACTTCTAATCATGATTTCTTTATAGCCTCTCTAGAGTGGCTGAGAGACTGATTGACTCCGTTCATAAGCTGTAGCCAGCTGAACAGTACATCAGCTTGCTGAGGAAGACAAACTGTTAAACATGAAACAGCAGTCAAGTCTGTAAGTGACAGCATAAGAGAAGTTCAAGATGATTAGGGATACATACTATTTCTAGGTTTGTACCTAACCTGGTATGAGGAGATTAAGAAAGGCTTCTGGGAGAAGATAACTTTTTTAAAGTGAGACCTGCCTATTCTATAACAATTTTCTTGGATGACTGGACAACCTATATAGAGGGATCACATTTCAGGATCCTGACAGGCAGAAGAGGGTGTGTTAGGATGACAGGTAGACAATGTGAGAAAGGGAGGGAAGGAAAAGGAGAAGTAGAAGGGGAGGAGGAACAACAGGGACTGTAAAGGGGGTTTAGGTATCATTTTGTGCTAAATAGCTAAACTATCGTAACATAAAACAACAAGTAATTTTCAGTAATTGCTTTCTAGTAGTTACTTTAACTGAAGACGCATATGAATTTTTAGCATGCTAACAATTAAGAAGATATTTTACCTCTCTTTTCAAGCTTGCCCTACATAATCCATCATTTTTTAAAATTTCTCTTTTGTTTTGTTTACATCCCTAGACTTAACTATGAAATTATGCCTCATATTTTTAACACATTTCCCTTGCCATGAAGCAAGCCCCTGAAGGTATATACTTTGTATATTATAGTTAATTATATTGTTATAACATATACTATCTTGTTATGCATTTTTTAATGGCAGTTATGTAGAAAATCCTGCCACATAGATTTTTATTTTTGTATCTCATTCTCTTTTCTCAGTTTTCATAATGCCTATCCAAAGCAGAGATCATAAAAACTGGATGACTTGTTTCATTTTCCTACTTAGTCAAAAGTTTTAACGTAGCAATAAGAATAGAATGTAAAAGGTGTATATGAAAAATTATGAGTGCATATTAACTGATTTTTGCCCAAATATTTAAAAGTATAGAAAACAATCAGTGGAATGTATTTAACTGGGTTTTGCTACCTATGTTAGTGTATATAAAGAAAATAAAATTTAGTTTTCCTAAACTATGTCCCAATTCCCTCACAATGAGAGTAAGTCCTGGTATATATTATTCATTCACTAATTTTATATTATCTTAGATGTAATGTGGGCATTAAATTATATACATCCTAAAATTCATATGAAACCACAAATAACCCTGATTAGACAAAGCAATATTGAGAAAGAACAAAGCTGAAAGTGTAACATGCTCCCTGAGTTCAAACTGTGCTTCAAAGCTATAGCATGGCACTGAGCAAGGAGAGACGCATTGATCAGTGGAAGAGAACAGAAAACCCAGCCCTGATTGGTGTGGCTCATTTGGTTGGATGTTGTCCCACAGACCAAAGGGTCCCTGGTTTCATTCTGGGTCAGAGCATGCTCTTGGGTTTCGGCCAGGTCCCCCGGGGGGCCGTGCACACAGAAGGCAACCAGTCACATCGATGCTTCTCTCCCTTCCTCCCTTTCCCTCTCTCTAAAAATAAATAAATAGAAAAAGGAGAAATGGGAATATTGGCTGCCCTAACTCTTCCTTTCCTTTCCTTAAAAATAAAAAGAAAGAAAGAAAAAGAAAAGAATAGAAAACCCAGAAATTAACCCATGGTTACAAGGTTAATTAATCTACAACAAAGGAAGCAGGAATATACAGTGGGGAAAAGACAGTTTATTCAATAAATAGTGTTGGAAATGCTGGAGAGATACATGTAAAATAATCATCTTGGACCACTTGCTTACACCATATACAAAAATAAACTCAAAATGGATTAAAGGCTTAAATGTAAGAACTGAAACAATAAAACTGCTAGAAGAAAGCATAGGCAATAAACTGTCTGACATCAGTCTCAGCAATAATTTTTTGGATCTGTCTCCTCAGGTAAGAGTAATAAAAACAAAAATAAGCAAAAGGGATTACATCGAAATAAAAAAGCTTTTGCACAGTAATGAAAACTATCACCAAAATGAGAAGAAGGCCTACTGAATGGGTGAAGATATTTGACAACAATATATCCAATAAAAAGGGTTAATATCTAAAATATATAAAGAACTCATACAACTCAAGATCAAAAAAACAAACAATATAATTAAAAAATGGATAGAGTACCTGGAAGAATATTTTCCCAAATAAGACATAAAGATAGAAAATGTGAAAAGATGTCTGGTATACCTAATCATCAAGAAAAAGCAAATGAAAATCACAAAGAAATGTCACCTCATACCTGCCAGAATGGCTATTATCAAAAAGATAACCAGAATGCGGGAATCCTCATTCACTGCTGGTGAGGTTATAAATTGGGGCAGCCACTATGGAAAAGAAAATGGAGTTTCCTCAAAAAATTGTAAGTGGAACTACCATACAACTCAGAAATTCCATTTTTGGGCATCCATCCAAAGAAAGTGAAAACACTAATTCTAGGGGAGGAATACACACCATGCTCACTGCAGCATTATTTACAATAGCCAGATATGGCAACCTAGATGCCCATTGACAGCTGAGTGGGTAAAGAAGCTGTGGTACATTTACACAATGGAATACTAGTCAGCGGTAAGAAAGAACGGACTTCTACCATTTTCAACAACATGAATGAACCTACATGGTTTTATATCAAGTAAAATAAGTCAAAGAGAAATACCATATGATTTCATTTACATGTGGAAAATTAAAAAATAAATAAAACAGGAACAGAAACAGACATAAATATAGAGAACAACTTGATGGTTGCCAGAGGTGGGGGGCTGGGTGAGGGGGTAAAAACCGTGAAGGAAAATAAGAGATACAAACATCCAGTTGTAAATAAAGAGATAAATAAATGAGTAAATAAATAAATAAGTCATGGTGACAAGGTACACACAGTCAATTAGAGATAAAATGTCATTAGAATGTAATGGACAGCACAAGAAAAGCAGTCAATATTATCTAATAACTTCATATGGTGACAGATGGTTACTAGACTTATCATGGTGATCACATTTTAAGAAATATAAATGTCAAATCACAAGGTTGTTCACCTGAAAGTAATATAACATTGTATGTCAAATACATTAATAAAAAATTAAAATAATGTTATTATAAATCTTTTAGCACATGGTCACTTAGCATCTTTGTAGTTAAACTGTGACACTAAGCTATTGATTTAGGAGTTTTATCTTATAAATAAAAAAGTTTAAAACTAAATATTAATTAACAAAACAAATATAACTTAAAAGGTGAATGATTAATTTAGTATTTTAAACTGACTACTGTCTACATTTCAGATTCACTTTTGCTGTGTTTTAAAATGGATTTAACTAACTTGGAAGGTACTCGTCAACTCTGCCTTAAAATATCTCATGAAATGCTCTGAACATAAGGAAGGAAACCTCTAAATGGATATCCGGTCAATACCAGTGGTTTTGAAAGTTGTTATGTGTGTACCCCAAAGAACAGGGGGTAAGCTAAGCATATATCATAGAGGACAGACAGGATGATCCATTGCATGCCACAAAGAAAATATGAGAACTTCCATTTTTATATTGTTTGTTTTATCTTTGTCCTGTCCTACAGTTTCTAACTTAGGGTATATTTTATATTTTGCATAATATAATAGTGTAGTAACAAGTGCATATGTTTTATAAAATAAAGACATATACACTGGGAAAAAATAAAAGTGGTTATTAGTTTTGAAACTATAAATCATCCTTTATTCCTATACATGGTTACCCATGCAGCACTTTCAGTTATATTTAAAGCAGAAGAAAAAGAAAAAAAAAAAAACCACAAGTCAAGGAACAACCACAGTTTCACACAAGAGTTAACTGTGAATAAAGACTGATGTTACACCGCCAAGAACCAAATGTCTGACCTGACCCACATCCCCACTTTTCATGGCTCAACAATCCAAGGGAAAAGATGAGCAATTGGCAAGTTTTATCGTTATTTGGAATCTGAGGTCTCTTTTCTACTCTTTCCCTACATGTCCACATATCAATCATTAAAAGTGACAGGCAAAGCAGGTATAACAAAGTTATAACTTTTAGAAGCGGATATATTGTAGAGGTACGGAATGAAGACAAATCAAGTATGAAAGGGATCTAATGTTCTAAACCAAATCCTTTGTTATGACAGTGGATAAAATTAAGCCAGATAGTCCGATTTGTACAAATATAACCAAAATCCTCCTTGTATTCAACATACTTTTGCTCTTATTCCCATTTCTATTTTTGAAGATCCTTCTGTTGTTTAAAAAAAAAAAAAGATTTTTTTTCTTTCATTCCTTTCTCTTCCAAAGCAAGTTTTGTTGAAGAATCCAGTTTAAAATACTTTATGTGCAAAATACCACAACCCCAGAATTATACTTTCACTCCCCTTCATTTTTTCCACCCATGAGCCATGAACACAATCTCAAGATAAAAAGACATGAGGTTGATATCATTTATATGCTAAGACTGCATCTACTAAATAGGATGTGCTGGATTTTGCTCCTAAAGATTGATGCTGTTTAGTCTTCTGTTGAATAAACTAATGTCTCCAACTATAACATTTTGAGATGTACTCTGATCTCAAAAACCTATTAATTAATGATCATCCATTACAAGAGAATATGGTTTGTGTATAATATGAATTAGTCCAGAATTGCTGGGATTTTTTGGCTTCTATGTATGCATAACTTTTTATATAAAGATAATAAAAAGAGATCAGGCTTTTAATATAATATTATAAATATATTAGGTAAATATTATTTAAAAAGATAAAGTTTCTACTTTTACATTTTGTACATTAATGACTCTAAACTGCTTTAGTCAAAAGACAAAGGAAATCAGTAGGAAACATTTTGAGTCTTCCTGTGTATAGAAGGAAGATAAACAGTAAATTTAAAATTTCTTCAGTAATGGTAGTGCCAAATCTTACATAAATTGCAACTGAGATTTTATGTATGTATAATGAAATACCTATTAATGCATATGTATTTATAATTTTGATACTATTATACAAGTATCACATGAAGTGATGTGAAGTATTTATAAATATATACTTAAATTATCTTAGCTAAGATACCATCCCCAAATTATACAGAAGGTAATTAAAAAGCAAAATTAATTCCACCTTTTATTTTTTTCATGATTTGTTCTTTTTACTACTTGTTGCCTCATTACATCTCATCTACTTTACAACAAAATGAGCAACCTTATAGTTATCTTTTAGTACCTCAGAGGGTTTTCATGTTAGTACAAAGTAGAGTTTTGAGTGCAACAAAAGACAGAACCAAACAACACTTAGCGGTATTAATGACTAATATTCTTCAGCAATAATGGGTATATCCTCTTAGTCATTCAAGTGGAAAGTCTCAAATGACTCCTTTACTAACATTCTTCATACTCAGTTTTCCCCCTCAATTATACCACCAACACCAACTGAATTAGTTCCAAACTTTCAATTCCCTTTGCTTTCATTTTATTCACATTATGGCTCTATGCTACTATCAGAGCATACGCCTCTGTAGTGGGAATTCACACCAGGAAAATCATCAAGAAGTATAAATAACTTACAGAGCACTCTGCTAGGTTGGTGTGTCTCATGTTATCTAAACGTACATCCCATTAAGTTGAATGAGTGTCCCATTAGCTTTAATGTGTTCAGATGTGTCCTGATAAGACAATAAATACCACCTGTGCTTTGAATAGGCACAAAACAAAGTAGGAAAAAGTTAAACCCTTCCTTTAAAGACCTTTAAGACTTGGAGGATATCAGGAATTGGTATAACAAAGACACACCCGGCATTAGGTCCAGTTACTGTGTCATAAAGTTACAAAAGTGTGGAATCATATGGTCATATGCTAAGGAGTAATTTATATAAATGGTGACATTGCATTATGTGCAGATCAACAGAGAGAATCAGTCCATAACGAGCTTCACATTTGTCTCCTTTAGTCCAGTTTTATTTTCCTTTAGAGGACCCTCCATAGCTGGTGGTTGAGTTTATTTGTAGTCATTGGATATACAGTGATCAACAAGACAACACCTCTATTTTGAGGCATATAGAGATGAATGGGGAGTATGCACATAAACAATTATAATGCAAAGTGACATGTCTTATGACAAAACTAGTCTCCAAGATACTTAACTGCGGATAACTGATCTTATCTTACTGTTTAAGGTTGTAGAAAACAAAACCATTCACCAAAATACATAGAAAGATAAATTCTTCATCATCATCATAACAGCTATTATTACTTTACCAGCAACACAATGCAGGGGTGGTGAAAAATATTAGGAAGTTATTAAAAGTGTCTGCTAAATGCTAGGCAATATCAAAACTGTGTCGTGTTCAACAGAATAGGTGGGTTCAATGTTCCTAGAGCTTGGGTACATAAAAATTAAGGAAAATATATACATAAAAAGCAAAGGTGAGATCCTGAAATAATATATTACTGTTGGAAGAGGAATATCATTACGGATTAATGTAATGAAATATCATGAAGTTATATATTAAAAGACAATACTGGCAGTAATAAAGAGAACACATAGATGTGCAGAGATATTGAAAGCAAATAAACAGCATAGGGAGCTTTAGTAATAGTTATAAGGTGACCTGACCATCGTGGCTCATTTGGTTGAGTGTCCCCATGCAAAGAAAATGGTCACCAGTTTGATTCCCAGTCAGGGCACGTGCCTACGTTGCTGGCCAATCCCTGGTGGAATCATGTGCGAGACGCAACCAATCGATGTTTTTTCCCACATCAATATTTCTCTCTCTCCCTTTCTCCTTTCATTTCCCTCTGTCTAAAAATAAAATAAATTTTAAAATCTTTAAAAAATAGTTATGAGGTAGAGTGCAAGAATGGAGAAAAGATTATATGATAGTTTTTTTTGGAATAAGTGTTAGGTTTGCAATACTTAGGAAAGGTGAGAGAACGTATTTTTCAGTTTGATAGTGAGTTGATGTAGAACGTGGAGACTACAGAAATAATTATAAGGTTCATTTTAGAAAATACAGCTTAAAATATTGTAATGCAAGAGAGAGTATGGAAGCTGATTGGGCATGCATTTAAGAATATCAGAATATAAATGTAAGAAGCTAAAGGTATATTTACTAATAGAATGGAATACTACTCAGTCATAAAAAAAGGGAACCTTAACTTCTGCAACGGTATGGATGGATCTGGAGAGCAGTACGCTAAGTGAAATAAGCCAGTCAGAAAAAGACATATACCATATATTTCACTTACATGTGAAATCTAATGAACAAAATAAACTAACAAAAACATAGAAACAGATTCAGATACAGAGAATAGACTGACAGCTGTCAGAATGGAGACAGGTGAGGAGCTGGGTGAAGAGGGTGAAGAAATTAAGGAAAAAATCAGAGACAACAGTATGGTAACTACCAGAGAGGAGGAGGGGTAGGGGAGGGCAGAAGAGGGTAAAGGGGGATAAATGGTGATGGAAAGAGGCTTGACTCAAGGTGATGAACATATAATATAATATAAAGATGATGTGTTATAGAATTTTATACCTAAACCCTATAGAATTTTATTAACCAATGTTACCCTGATAAATTCAATAGAAATAAAAATTAAGAATAAAAAAGACACTGATATGCAGCATCGGAATGGTTATAGGAGAAAAGGAAGCAAGGGTGGGAGAGGCAGAGAGAAAGGGAGAGAAAACTATTTTTTCAAGCAACATTTCATTTTGGAATAATGTTAGATTACAAGGATATTACAGAGAATTTCTTTATACCCTTTACCCTGCTTCTCCTAATATAAACATCTTATATATTTGTATTATGGTAGTTTCTTATTACTTTGGTAACAAATTACCATAAAATAGCAGTTTAAACCAACATAAATTTATCTATGTACAGTTCTGGAGGTCAGAAGTCCAAAACCTGTCTCACGGTGTCAGCACTTTCTATCTTTTCTAGAGATTTAGAGGAGGGTCCGTTTTTTTGCCTAACCCACAGAGACAACCTGCATTCCCTGCTGTGTCTTCCTTCCATTTTCATGACGGCCACGGCCAGCTGAGCCGTTCTCACATTGCCTCACTCCGACACTTGGTCTTGTGCCTTCCTTTTCCACGTTTAAGGAGCTTGTCATTTTATTGGGTCCACCTGGTTAATTGAGGCCACTCCCCATAATTTGAGGTACATTTTTAGAGTGGGTCCCCCTCATTGACTCAGGCCTCTCCCGCTAATTTAAGGTCAGTTTATTTTCAAACCAGAATGCTACCTGTAACCTTAATTTTCTTTTGTTATGTAAAATAACATTCACAGGATCTAAAGATTACAATGTAGACATTTTGGGGGGTATCATTATTTAGCCTACCACCATAACTATGGTATCTGTGTCAAAACTAAAATATTAACATAAGCATGTTACTATTCACTAGAATCCAGGATTTATTTACTTATATGTACAACTCATGGACATGAACTAAAAAGGGGAATGCTGGTGTGAGGAGGGGGGTGCAGGGTGGAGGGGAACAGAGGGGAGAGAAAGTAGGACAACTGTAATAACATAATCAATAAAATATATTAAAAATAAATAAATAAAATATTGTTTTAAAAGACATCATCCAAATGCAATACCCCACCCACGCTGACACACATGATAACCTGGGAACACAAAAAGTCATCCAATATTCTCCTATTTTAAGATATAGCAATTTTGGATAATAAGTTAACTTGCAATTTTTTTTTACCATTTAAACTTTCATTGCCAATGAAATCGCTTTTCTCCATTTCTACTCTTCTACTCTAACAAATTATATATTGTTTTGGTCTGGATTACTCAATAGTTGCCTAACAAGTCTTTCTATTTCTATCATTTTTCATCACCATACATATTCCGCATAACAGTTCATGATACCTTTTAAAAATATGATACTATCTTGCTCTAATCCTCCAATTCCTTTCATTTCACACTAAGAATAAAATTCCACCTCCCTAAAAGGCTGTACATTATCTATCTCACATCCCAGACCTCATCTTTTAACAACATTATCCTCGTTTATTCGGTTCCTTGGGTTTACCAAGCAAATTCTGCCGTTTCTACTTATTATTTCTTCTCCTTTGAATATTCAGTCAAGCTCTGCCCACCGGGTATCCAGCCATATAATAATATAAAAAATAGAAACATTTATTGAAGAAGATACAAGACACAAGAAATATTGTACATAGGACAATGACACTTCAGTTCCCTTCCAAGTGGGCTCCTTGGGACCTCACACAGTTCTCCCAATCGCCATTGCCTGCCTGCCCTGTAATATTTTCCTGAATCTCATCCATGGTCTGAAATCTGTTCCCTTTCAAAGATAATTTTAGTTTTGGGAAAAGCCAGAAGTCACAGGGTGCCAAATCTGGGCAGTAAAGGGGCTGAATCATCAGGGTGATTTGACGTTCCACCAAAAAACTCTGCATGAGTTGTGATGCATGAGTAGATATATTGTCATGAAGAAGCTGTCAATCACAAGTTGCCCATAGCTGGGGACTTCTGAACCATCTCAATAATTTCTGTGGAGGAATATTCTAGCTTAACCCAAGGAGTTCTACCACCCCACTGACTAGTACAGTGAAGTTGTCATTGTTCATGCTTGTGTATTCCAGTCCACTCTCCCTGGCTGCCAGGTTACAAAGATGTTGCACAGACTGTTCTTGTTATATTAACAATGGCTGGGTTTTTTCTGGACAGATCTTATATAGGCAGACTTGCTCTATTCCTCTGCTCAAACATCACATTTTTCTAAGTTGTTCAAAAAGAGATCTAAAATAACAAGTCCTACAAACTTACCAGTATTTCCTCTCTTCACCAGTTTAATAGTATTTTAGCATTACCTGAATATTAGCTTTAAATACTAAAGTAACTACAGTTAAAACTAATTACATACAATGAATATAATTGTTAATATTTCCAATTATTATTTGCATATTTCTAGGTGCCAGGCATTATCTAAGCATTTTGGAATAAATAAGTTGGTTCCAACAATTGTCTGAGTTACGTAGCATAATTATCTTTATTCTCAATGAGGAAGATGAGGAAGCTGAGGCACAAGGGAGTAGGTGAGCTACCTAAGGCTGCAGGAGTACTTACAGGCAGAACAAGGAATCCTTGTCTACTGGACAGCGTTTGAACCACCTGATGCATACCAATGTGTCATGTTGTCTCTTATACAGACAGGAAGAAAAGCTAATAACTTTTTCTATGTATAAAAAGTTCTACCTCAGACCATTTCTAGTAGAATTTATCAGGTATAGAGTTCAAAGCAAAGGTTACAAAAATGACAACAATACAAAAAAAAAGATATAGAAACCATAAAAAAATTGACGAGTCAGAAATAAAGATTACAATATCTGAAATGAAGACTACAGTGAAAGGAACACACAGTAAACTGAGGCAGAGGATTGAATCAGTGATTTGGAACACAAGGTAGCAGCAAAAAATAAATTAATTAATTAAAAATGTAAAAATGAGTATCATTTAAGGGACCTTTGAGAGAATGTGAAGCAAAACAACATTCACATCATAGGAGGACCGACATACAAAGGGAGAGAGAAGACTGAAATCATATCATGCATTTTTTCTGACCATAATGATATGAAACAAGAAAAAAACTGGAAAACACACAAACACATGAAGGCTAAATAGCATGTCACTTACCAATGAATTGATTAACAGTGAGATCAAGGAAGAAATCAAAAGGTAACTCTAAAAAATGAAAATGAGAACACAGCATTCCTAAATCTGTGGGGCACAGGGAAAACCGTACTAAGACGGAAGTTCATAGCTTACATGCATATCTCAAGAAATGAAAAAAATGTCAAATATACAATCTAAACTCACACTTAAAAAACTGAAAAATGAATAAGAAACAAAGCCCAAAGTGAGTAGAAGGAAGAAAATAATAAAGGTCTGAGCAGAAAGAAAAAAAATAGAGTATAAAAATATGCAAAAGATCAATGAAACCAATCCTGTTGTAAAGATAAACAGGATTGAAAACTTTAAACCAGACTCATCAAGAAAAAGAAAAAAGAGAGAGACAGAGAATACCCGAAGAAATAAAATTAGAAATGAAAAAGGAGAAGTTACAACTGATGGCAAAGAAATACAAAGAATTGTAAGAAAATATTATAACAAACTACTATATGCCAACAAATTGGGCAATCTGCACAAAAGCAATAAATTCTTAGAAAAATACAATATTCCAAAACTGAATCAAGAAGAATCAGGAAACCTGATTAGACAGGTTACAGCTAGTAAATTTGAAGCAGTAATCAAAAAACTTCCAGCAAACAAAATTCCTGGACAGGAAGGCTTTAAAAACAAATTTTACCAAACATTTAAAGAAATAACACCTATCTTTTTTCAAACTATTCCAAAAAAAATTTAAGAAGAAGGAAGCTTTTCAAGCTTATTTTATGAAGCCAGCATTATTTTAATTCCAAACCAGATAAAAACACTACAAGAAAGAAAATTATAGACCAGTATTTCTGATGAACAGAAATATTAAAATTCTCAACCAAAACTAACAAATCAAATCTAGCAATACACATTAAAAAGGTCATACACCATAAGTGTAATTTATTACAGAGGTGCAAGATTGGTACAATATCTACAAATTGATAAATGTGATACACCACATAAACAAAAAGAAAGATAAAAACCACATGATCATATCAATAGATACAGAAAAACATTTGATAAAACCCAGAACCCATTTATGATAAAAATATGCAGCAAAGTGGGAATAGATGGAACATTCCTCAAAACAATGAAAGTCATATATGACAAATCTACATCCAACATGATATTCAAAGGGCAAAAACTACAAGTATTTCCCTTAAGAGAAGAAACAAGACATGGGTATCCACCTTCATAACTCCTAATCAGCATAATGCTGGAAGTCCTAACCACAGCAATCAGACAACAAGAAGAAATAAGGGAATCAAAATTGGAAAGAAATAAATAAAACTGTCATTATTTGCAGATGACATGATACTATATATATAGAACCCTAAAGATTTCACTAAAAAACTACTAGAACTAATAAATGAATTCAGTAAATTAATAGGATACAAACTAAACATCCAGAAATCAGTGGCATTTTTATATACCAATAATGAACTGTCAGAAATGGAAACAGTCCCATTCATAATGGCTTCAAAAAATAAATTACTTAAAGAACAAATTCAACCAAATTTGTAAAAGTCCTGTTCTCAAAAAATTTAAGATGCTGAAGAAAGAAATTGAAGAAGATATAAATAAGTGGAAGCACATACAGTGTTCATGGATAGGAAGGAATAATATCATTAAAATGTCCACACTACCCAAAGCAATCTATAGTGTCAATGCAATTCTTATCAAGATACCAATGATGTAGTTCACAGAACTAGAACAAGTGTTCTAAAAACTTATATAGAACCACAAAAGACCATGAATAGCAATAGCAATCTTAAGAAAGAAGAACAAACTTGGAGAAATCACACTACCTGATATGAAACTATACTACAAGGCCATAGTAATCAAAACAACATGGAAGTGGCAAAAAACAGACATATAGAATAATGGAACATAATAGATAACCCACAAATAAAATCACAACTTTATAGCCAATTAATATTTGATGAAATAGGCAAAAACATGCAATGGGGAAATATAATCTATTCAATAAATAATGTTGGAAATACCAGACAGACAGGTGTAAAAACTTGGAAGTAGACCACCTTCTTATTCTGTACACAAAATAAATTTGAAATGGATTAAAGATGGAAATGTTAGATTTAAAACCATAAAAATTCTAGAAGACAACATAGTAGAGTCTCAGACACTTTTTGTAGCAGCGGTTTTTCTGATATATTTCCTTGGGCAAGGGAAATGAAAGAAGAAATAAACAAATGAGACTACATCAAACTAAAATATTCTGGCACAGCAAAGGAAACCATCACAAAATGAAAAAAAAAACAATCCACTGTTGAGAGAACATATTCACTGACACATCTGACAAGGGGATAATAACCAAATTTATAAAGAACTTATAAAACTCAACACAAAAAACAAACCAATTAAATTGGTCAATTAAAAAATGGCCAAAGGACCTGAGCCGACACTTCTGTAAAAAGGACATTCAGATGGACAGTACATATGTGAAAAAAAATGCTCAACACTAATCATCAGAGAAATGCAAATTAAAATCATAATGAGATATGGCCTCACACCTGCCACACTGGCTATTGTCAATAAGTCAACAAGTACTGATGTGGATGTGAGAAAAGGGAACTCTGGCGCACTGTTGGTGGGAATGTCCAGTGGTGCACCCGCTATGGAAAGCAGGATGGAGTGCCCCTTAAAAAATTCAACATGACACTGCCTTATGACCTAGCAATTTTATTTCTGGGAATTTATCTGAAGGAACCCAAAACTAATTTGAAAGAATACATATATGCACTCCTATGTTGACTGCAGCATTATTTACAAGAGCTCAGATCTGGAAGCAGCCCGAGTGTCCATTAGTAGATGAGTAGATAAAATGGCTGTGGAGCATTTACCCAAAGGAATACTACTCTGCTGTTAAAAAAAAAAAAGGAAAATTTACCCCCTTATGACAGCATGGATGAAACCAGAGAGCATTATGTTAAGTGAAGTAAACCAATCACAGAAAGGCAAAAACCATATGATTTCTCTCATAAGGGGAATCTAATGAACAAAGTGAACTAACAAGCAAAATAATGCAGACTGACAGTGGGAGGTGGAGAGGGGAGGTTTTGGGGTGAAGGTACTGACCTAAAAAGAAAAAAAAGAGAAAGAACTCATGGCAACAGGCAACAGTGTAGTGATTGCCGGGGCTGGGGGAGTGGGGGGAAGTGGAGGAGAGTATGAGAGGAATAGGTGCTGATGGATGGAGACCTGGAGTAATAAACTCACAATACAGTGTACAGGTGATAGGTTGTGTAACTGCACACCTGAAACCTGTATAAATCCAAGAAAAAGGAAAAATAGATATTTTGTATTGCCTACTAATATAAAAACAATAAATTATGTTAGTATAGGCCAGTGTGTTTTTTCTAGCATCTTCTGATGCAGTTCCTTCAGGGCTCTTTCACACGAAGTCGTCCTTCCTGTATCTGAGCATCATGTTACAAACTTATGACCACCAACTTATGACTAGTACCATCTCCTTGAACAATTAAATTTATAGTTAGATTTTTTATATCTTGCTGATAATATTTTTCACAAAATGGTTCATAATGAGAAACAGCTCTCATCTTACAAAGACAGACTTTTGTTACTCATGGATCCAGTTTCATTTCTAAATAATTATCTATGAAGAAATAAAACCTAAAGCATCTTCTGATTGAAAAGTTTAAAAAGTTCGAAAAGAGGACATATTTTCTGAGATATAGGCAGAAAAATGTAATTCAGTTTACCGAATGAATGTATTGTCAGAAATGATGGTTAATGTAATGATCCTAGTTATAACTTTATGAAAAGTAAATTGTATACCACTTTGGGAATATGTTGAAAAATCCATGTATGATTTGGAAAAAATCTAATGTGGATGCACAAGACAATAAGGAGAAAAAGAACCAGACACACAGAAATAAGGAACAAACTGACAGTGACCAGGGGGGAGGGGGATAACAGGGGACAGAAGGGGAAGGGTCTAGCCAAGAACATGCATGAAGGACCTATGGACATGGACAACAAGGTGGGGATTGACTGTGGGAGCAAGGGGTGGGCAGGGCAGGGGAGAGCAATGGGGAAAAAATGGGGACAATTCTAACTGAACAACAATAAAATAAAATAAGGATTGATTTTGATTTTTCTCCAAGAAAATAATTATTTTCCCTCAGACCTAAAATAAAGTGTATTGTGGTTATTGGCTTGAATTTATCCTTTTAGTGAAAAGAGAATTCTTGCATTTATTAAACAGAATTGTTCTTAGCACTCAATATCCAGCCCCATAATTCCTGCAAGCATTCTGTTTCAATATAGATTTCTGTATCAGACCGACCTTCCTAATGTAGTATCAAAATACATTACACAGTATATGTTCATTTTTAATTTTTTAGAGTTGAAATATATTTTACCTCCTGATGTGATAAAATGTATGACAATATTACTATAAAATATATCCTATATGGAATATACTTCTTGACACATAGAAGAAATCTGTGACTTTTTTTCCTAACTGCCTTTAAGTGCCCAGTTGTATTCAAGACAGTTTCACTAAAATTCAGTATGGCAGTTCATCAAGGCCTCTATAAATAGATGCTGGGGAAAAATCATCATAAAACCTGTCTAGAGTCCAAGCTGGTCAGATATAAGAACTCAACAAAAATATGACTCAGATAAACTAACATAGCAATGCTCATTACATATTTGTACTCTTTTTATAGGAATAACCATTCCTTATAGAATTGACTTCTTTTTACCACTTTATTTTATTTTTAATTAAATTTAATGGGGTGACATTGGTTAATAAGTTTGGTAAGGATTCAAGTGTATGTTTCTATGATACATGATTTGTATATTGCATTGTGTGCCCACCATCCAAAGTCAAATCATCTTCTGGCACCCTATATTTGACCCCATTTACCTTTTACTACCCTCCGCCCCCCTCCCTTTTATCTGAAAACTACCATATTGATTTGTATATCTATGAGTTTCAGTTTTATATCCTACACGTGAGTGAAATCATATAGTTCTTGGCTCCTTTTTTAATTTCCCTTAGCATGATATTCTCAAGGTCTATACATGTTTTCACAAATGGTAGTATTTCATTGTTTCTTACGGATGAGTAGTATTCCATTGTGTGTATGTATGTGTGTGTGTGTGTGTGTGTGTGTGTGTGTATAATATCTTCTCTATCCAATCATCTATTGAAGAACATTTTTGGTTGTTTCCATGTCTTGGCCACCACAAATAATTCTGTAATGAACATAGGGATGCATATATCTTTGTGAATAAAAGTTTTCAAAATTTTTGGATAGATACCCAGAAGAGGGAGTTCTGGGTCATATGGTTACTCTATTCTTAACTTTTTGAGGAACCGCCATGCTGTTTTTCATAGTGATGGTACCAGTTTATATTCCCACCAACAGTGAATGAGGATTCCTTTTTCTCTTCAATATCTCCAATATTTGATGTCTTGCTGATAATAGCCATTCCGAATGTGTGAGGTGGTATTTCCCTGTAGTTTTGAATTGTACTTCCCAAATAGCTAGTGGTTTTGGGCTTCTTTTCATATATCTGTTGGCCATTTGTATGTCTTCTGGAGAGAAGTGTCTGTTCAGGTTGCCTGCCCATTTTTAAATTTATTGTTCTATTCTTTGTACTCCTGCCTGCCTAATTTCCTTTGTATTGATGAAGGAGACCTAGAAACTCAATAATGTTTCCATTGATTTGAAATACTGTTTCAAGAAGAATTTATGAGGAGTTCTGGGTTATAAGGAGAAATGAGTAGTGTAATTTACTCATCTTTTAAAGTCTGAGATAAATATAAAAATGTAAATAAAGCTGAAAAAGAAAGTGACATTGCATTAGCAAAATAAACTAAGACCTATAGCTGAACTTTTGAAAACTTTTCCTAGATATAGTACAGCTATTGTTATTAGGGGAAAAGGCAGAGGACCAACCATTGCCTATAATTAAAATGAGCTTTCTTGGGAATTAGGTAGAAGGCAGTCACTCCACCTCACTTTTACTAGTTCTGTTCCAAGTCCAAGGAGCAAAGATTGGAAGAAAGGGCATACTGCTTACCATCAGCTCTGAAATTGTAGTAGCAGTTATTACTGTCCTGCAGTTGATCCAGCTTTTCATACCAGGTAGAAAGCTTGGAACAAAAATAACTAATTTCACCCTGAAAAAAAAATGAGGACACTGTCCTAATTCATTTATAGGTAACATATGAAACATGATGGATATAATATAAAAGTTCCTGAGATGATTAAACAAATTTATTTTTCTGTGACTGAACCTAATTACCATTTTGACACTCTGTTTAAACTGGATTAATCTTACCTATTCATATAAACTAATCAATTTGGAGAAATTTGAGACAATTGAGACTCATGTTCTTCCTGTTTTCTTCCTCTGGTTGGACATAAAGTTCAAGAGTTTACACTAGGAATTAAAAAATGAGGTGATACCATTTAGACAAATGCTTCTCAAATATCAAATATTTAAATAGCCTAGTATTGTTGTAAAGCAAATTCAGATTTCATGGGTCTGGCATGGGACCTGAAACTCTACATTTCTAATCAGCCCAGCTGCTGTTGATGCTGGTGTGTAGGACCACACTTGGAAGACTAGAAGGCTAGATTACGGTCTCTGTCATTCGATCAAATATGACACCTGCAAATGTTTCACTGTGTTTTGCTTGCAGTTGTCTCAATCTGTCCTCACTAAATAATGGGTTCTTACTAGTTGTCCACTTGAAGAATTGAGGTAGAGTGACCATATATCTTTGTTTTCTTAGAATAGTGTCTACCTGTTTTTATCAGCTTAATTACTAATAATACTCCTGATTTCTTCTAAAACACCAAAGTCTTTTTGTTAAACTGTATTGCCATCTATGGTCTAGGCCATGTTCTGCTACAGAGACCTCTCATTACAACTTTGTGACAAGAATTCATCTATTTATTTGGTTCCTGAAAATTCTCTGGGTGTAGGATCATGTTATATAGCTCAAAGGAGAAGCAGATATTTAACATGATCTATATTAAATGGGGCTTAAACTCTTCAAGACTCAGGGAAAATTTCATGCTGCCATTGACTATAGTTCTATATCTTACCCAATTTCTTAAAGGTTTCTAAAATTCTGAGATAGAATGTATATATAATCAACCAAAGATTAACAGACTCTGTAACCTAGAAATTGTGAATCCAGAAACCCAATATTAATCATTGTGGTCAAATAAAAGCTTGGTACAGAGCAAAAATAAACTTTTTTTTTGTGATAATGAATAAGGACATGGAATACACAGACATATACAATAATACTAATTTTTGAAAAAGGAACTGTTGAGAATCAGGCAACTTTTTAAAAAGGAGTTTACTAACCAGTGATATATTTACATTAAAGTTTAAATTGATCCAATTTCAAAAATGGGCAAAAGATCTGAACAGATATTTTTCCAAAGAAGACATACAGATTACCAACAGAAACAGGAAGAAATGCTCAGTATCATTAATTATCAGGAAAATGGAAATCAAAGTCATGATATCACCTCACACTTGTTAGAATGGCTACTGTCAAAAAGAAAATTAATAATAAGTGTTGTCAATGATGTGAAGAAAAGGGAACCAATGTGCACAGTTGATGGGAGTGTAAATTGGTGTAGCCACTCTTGAAAATAAAATAACAGATCAACGTCACTGATAGTAATGGATGTAAAAATTCTCAACAAAGTATTACTGAACCACATTCAATAGTACACTGAATGTATCATACTCCGTGATGAAGTGGGACTAATCCCTGTAATGCAAGCATGGTTCAACAACCACAAATCAATGTCATACACCACATTAACAAAATGAACAATGAAAATCATATAATCATTTCAATAAAAGCAAAAAAATGCACTTGAAAAAATTCAAAATCCAATAATAATGATAAAAACTATCAACAAACTGGGTATGGAGGGAATGTACCTCTACATAATAAAGGTCATTTATGACAAACCCATTGATAACATTATAGTCAATGATGAAAAGCTGAGAATTTTTCTCTAAGCTACGAGACAACACAAAGATGCCCACTCGCACCACTTTTATTCAACTTCATATTACAAACCTATCCAGAGCAAATAGTGAAGAGGAAATAAAATGCATCCAAATTCAAAAGGAAGAATTAAAATTGTCTCTATTGCAGATGACATGATATTATATATACAGAAAACCCTAAAGACTCTACCAAAAATCCTCTCAAAAGTAATAAACTCATTAAATTAAAGAATACTATATCTACATCTATATTTATAGATATATTTATATATCTATATAATGGTAGATATATATATAATATTGGTAGATATATATATAGTATTATAGTATCGTAATGGTAGTATAGATATATAGTATTATATCTATATCTATAAATGATATAGATATAGATATATATAATCAGTTACATTTATCCACACTAACAACAAACTATCAGAAAGGGAAATTAAGAAAGCAATCTAATTTGCAATAGCATAAAAAATGAAGTACTGTGCAATAAATTTAACCAAAGAAATTAAAGATCTGTATACTGAAAACTATAAGACATTAAGCAAAAAATGGCGGACATGAATAAATTGGAAGATTATCCACATTCATGAATTAGAAGAGTTGATGTTGTTAAAATATCCATACAACCCACAGTGATCTAAAAATTCAATGCAGTACTTCATATTCCATGGCATTTTTCACAGAAATAGAACGAACATTTCTAAAATTTGTATGGCACCACAAACGTAACAAAAGCCATCCTGAGAAAGAGGAGCTTGCCTGATGCATCCCATTTCCTGATTTCAAAGTATGTTATAAATCTATAGTGATAGAAAAAGTATGGTATTAAAATAAAACAAACACGTGGACCAACAGGCCAGAAGGGAGAGCCCAGAAATAAACCCACGCATAGATTGTCAATTAATTTACAACAAATGAGCCATAAATATACAAGAGAAAGTATAGTCTCTTTACTAAATGCTGTTGGAAAACTTCACAGCTACATTCAAAAGGATAGATCTAGATCTTTATCTTATACCATATACAAAAATCAACTCAAAGTGAACAAAAAGTTCTAAACATAAAATCTAATACCTTAAAACTTAAGAGAACATGGGATAAGTACACTAGCAGTGGTCTCAGCCATGATTTCTTTTTGGATTTGACACCAAAGTGAAAGCCACAAAAACGAACATAATTGGGAGTACTAAAAAGCTTCTGCATAAAAAAAAAAATCAACAAAATGAAAAGGCAATCTATGGAATGGGAGATGATATTCAAAATTCATATATATGATAAGGGATTAATATACAAAGAATACACAACTTAATAGCAAAAAAATTTCAATAAAAATGGATAGAAGAACTGAGGAGACATTTTTCAAAGAAGACATATAAATGACTGATAAGTACAAGAAAAGGCTCTAGACATCAATATTAAAATGGAAATACAAATCAAAGCCACAATGATATAATACCTCACACCTGTTAAAGTGGTTATTATCAAGAATATAAAAAGTAAGAAGTGTTAGTAAGGATGTGAAGAAAAGGAAGACTCATGCACTGTTGTTAGGACTGTGAGCTGGTGCAGATTAGTACAGTCACTATGGAAAACAGAACTTCTATATGATCATCTTTTCCACTTCTGGATATGTGTCCCCCCAAAATGAAAACAGGCTCTCTAAGAGATATCTGCAGCTCTACGTTCATTGCAGCATTACTCATGATAGCCAAGATACAGAAATAACCAAAGTATCTGTCAACAGATAAATGGATAAGGAATGTGTGGGTTATACATACAATGGGATATCACTCAGCCTAGAGAAAGAAGGACATCCTGTCATCTTTGGCAGTATGGATGTTCCTTGAGGGTATTATGCTCAGTGGAATGAGTCAGAGAGAGAATGACAAATACTGCATAGTGTCATTTATATGTGGAATCTGAAAAGGATAAAAAAGTCAAACTCATATCAACAGAGAGTAAAAAAGTGTATGAAAGTGGTTTCCTGGGGTTTGGGAGTGAGAGAAACAGGGAGATTGATAAAGTTTGAGATCCTGATTTATAACATGGTGACTGTAGTTAATAACACTGTTGTATGATTGCAATTTGCTAAGAGAGTAGGAGTTAAATGTCCCCTCCCACCACATACACAAGATCAATATGGGAGGTGATTATGGATGAATGGGCGTGTTAATTTACTAATGGAGAATCCTTTAATAATGTGTACATATGAGGTTCATCCAGAAGGTATCCAGCCTTGTAATATGAAACATAGAGACATTTATTGAAGAAGATATAAGATACTAGAAACATTGTACATAGGATAATGATGCCTCAGTCCCCTTCCAAGTAGGCACCTTGGGTCCTCACAGAGTCCTCCCAATTGCCATCAGCTGCCCTATTGTATTTTTCTGAATCTCATTGATGGTCTGAAATCTCTTCCTTTTCAAAGGTGATTTTAATTTGGGAAAAGCCAGGGGCCAAATCTGGGCTGTAGGGGGTCTGAGTCACCTGGATGATTTGACGTTTCTCGAAAACACTCAGCATGAGGCATGATGCGTGAGCAGGCATTTTGCCATGATGAAGTTACCATTTGTCAGGTGCCCATAGCTGCGGCTGTTTATGTCATATTGCATAACTCAACCAACAAAGAACATTGAGGCAGTACTTCTTATTAATTGTTTGACCTGGAAGAGCATACTCATGATGGATAACACCTTCCCAATCAGAAAACACAGTTAACATAGTCTTGATCTTGCTGTGACTTTCCCACACCTTCTTCAGGTGTGGAGAACCAGGTGACTTCCATTGGGATGACTAGGTTTCCATTTCTGGATCATAGCCATTGACCCTCCATTCATCTACAGTTATGACCTTCTTGAGGAAACATGGTTCATTGGTAATGGTTTGAATAAAGTCATTAGCAAGTGCAGCACAATGTCCCTTCTGTTCTGGGAGCAGAAGCTACAGAATGAATTTGACCATGGCACATTTCATGCCAAGATCCTGTGTCAATATCTCGAACACAGTAGTTTTTGCAACTGCCAGATCATCTTCTAATTCTTGCACTGTCAGTCGCCTATCTTTGTTGATTGCAGTCAGTACATGTTCAGCTTTCTCAGGTGTTTTGCTTACTGCAAATCTTCCAGAGTGTGGATCACTTTCAACAGATTCTTGACCATTTTTGAAGCATTTGTGCTACACTTTTATTTGCGCTACACTCATTGCATTGTCCCCAAAAGCCTTCTGAATCATCCAAATATTTTCCGCAGAGGAATCTTTATGCTTAACACAAAATTTGACACAGATTCATTGCTCTACTCACTCAGTCATTTTGAATGCCATGGCCACGCAGAAAACATGTTCACTCAATGGCCTCTACCACCCCCGCTGACTAGCACGGTGACATCATTATTGTTCACTCATGTTCATTCCAGTCCACTCTCCTTGGCTGCCAGGTTACCTTGATGTCGTGCAAACCATTCTCGTTCTATTTTCAGTGGCTGGACTTTTTCCAGACAGACTGCATACACCAACTTTTCACAAGTTACATTTTAAATATCTTACAATTTTGTTTATTAATTGTATCTCAGTAAAGTCATGAAAATCTTTTTAAAATATATTGAAAGCATTCAAGCACAGTTGGAGTAAAAAACACAAATTCAGCAGGCATGTTTATTCCCCTCATCCTACTTAATAACTTAAAAGGATTTTTATGATGGAATTTATAAGACAAGTATTTAAAAGAGATTTATTGTTGGTTAATATCCACAAAATGTCTATCACATAGTTATCGTGTTTATTGATTTAAGCATGCACTTTCTGCCATACACCATGGCTAGTTGTAAATATTTGTTCACAAGTATTTGTGGAACAAGGAAAAGGGACAAATTAAGGTAGATAGAACACTACTCTAGTGTCCCTGTGCTGTAGGAAAAGAAGAAGCAAATATTGAGCAAATTAAAAAAGACAGAACAAAACAAACAGAAAACTAGATAAAGAAATAGCAAATTGTATTAAGTAAAAAGGAAGCCAGTGCTACAAGAATCCCTGAGTAAAAGGAAGGCACACCATCACTGGGGTTATTCTGGTTATCTCTGAAATATAAAAAGGAAATAGGCCAAAATCTAGAAGCCTATTCCAGGTAAAGGGAATGATAACCAGAACCAGAACTTGGTTCTGGATGAGGATTGGCAGGTTCTAGGAACTGATCATGAGCATTGTGGCAGCAGTGGACTGAGAAAGTAAGGGTAGGCTGCCAGAGATGATGTCTGAGACAAAGGTTGGAGCTGGGTCACTAGGCCATGATAAGTAACTTGGATTAAATCCCAAATCTAATGGAAGGCTATTATAAGATTTTAGGTAAATGACCAACATGATATAAATTACATTTTTTTTTTTGAAAAGCATTCTCTAGTAAAGAATCTATTGGAAAGCCACTGGAGAAAGCAGTTAAGAGGTGATGGCATTAGCCCAAGAACTGATGTGGCTTGAACAAGAGTGGTGTCAGCAGAGATGAGAGACGTAGAATCTGTCAGACTATATTGTAGAGTCAGAAAGGATAGGATTTGCCATTCAATTGGATGTGAGGGCCAGAGAGTGAAGTCCAGCATGCCTGTTACTCCTGAGTTTGTATTGGGGTGAATTTTAGTTCACTAAGGAAGATCTGGTGAGAACGAGCTTGAGTTCAAGATAGGAACTTCATTATGAAAATTTTATATTTGATATAGCTCATAGATATCAGTATAACTAAATCAAGTGAACTTGGATTGTGAGTTTGGAATTCACAGGATTGTTCTGGAAGGAGGAGTGCATTTAAGAGTTATAAACATATAACTATACCCCAGACAGGGTGATGGGGAGGAGGTCGAGAAGAGAGCATGCAGGCAATTTAATATTTAAGTGATAAGTAGGGGTAGAAAATAAGATCATGTAAAATCACTGAAGCAGTGAAGATCATGTTTCAAAGCACTCTCACCTCCTCGTTTGCCCATTTTTCTCTCTACCATCATTGCTGTTGCAATATTGTTGTCTAGAATTTCAATTTTAGAATGTAATATATTAGTTAAGAACTTATGCTCTTACAGAAAGCAATATTTCATGAAGCTACTTAACATACAGTTGTTCATATTCTAGACTCTTATCTTGATTTTCTTGCCTTGAAGGAGTATGCATTTCAAAAGTAGGCTAACCTTTTGCCTGAGTTTGCGTGGGACAAGCCTAGTTCACCCTTTCTCTGGTACTGTTGTAACTATTCATTGGTTAATTCATAATTATTTATAATTTATTAAAATTTTATTCTGGGAAGTATCACATCATAGTTTGCATGATAAATTATATCATTGCCCTATATAAGAATTTTCAAAGAGAATAATGAATCAAACATTATGAGACAGCATTTTTCAGAAGAATTTCCTCAGTTAAATGAGACTTCTACAGGATGTAAAGTGTAGGTGTGATGTTTAGTTCATTTAATACATTGAAGATTTTATTTCAAATTGTTCCTCCACTTGTCATTGGTGACATGGAAGTCATTTGTCAACCAAAACTTAGTTCTTTTGTATGAGAACTGCTATTCTTTCAGTAATATTTTAGAAGTTTTCTTTGTTTTTTATATCATGAAGTTTTGATGAAATATGTTCTGTTATGAGCTCATTCCTCATTTTTAACAGCTTTATTGAAATATAATTGTTACACAAAACTACACATATTTAATGTATAAAATTTGATGGATGTGAACATATGCATTCAGTTGTGAAACCATCATGACAATGAAGGTAACAAACACATTTTTCATCCCCAAAGTTTCCTCCTGCCCCTTTGTTTGTGTGCGTGTGCACATTTGTGTGTTTAATAAGACTTGAGATCCACCATCTTAAAACAAAATTTAATTGTACAGTACAGCATTCATAATTTATACTGTGTTATACAGAAAAATCTCTAGATGCTATTTATTTTGAACAATGGAAAGTTTACAATCGTTAAGCAGCCAATCCCCATTTCCCCCTCATTTTGAGCCCTGGTAACCACCATTCTATTCTCTACTTATATGAGTTTATTTTAGGTATATCGCTCAAGTAGGATTATGCAGTATTTGCCATTCTGTGACTGAGTTAATTCCCTTAGTATAATGTTGTACACATTCATCTATGTTGTCCCATGTGCAGGATTCCCTTCTTTTTTCAAGGATGAATAATATTTCATTGCTGATATATACAACGTTTTCTTCATCCATTCACCCATCTACAAACATTTGTATTGTTTCTATATATTGACTACTGTAAATAACACTGAAATGAACATGGAGGTGCATATACTTGTATGTATTTAAGTTAGTGGGGTTTTTTTCCCTTCTGATAAATTCTCAGAAGTGGAATTACTAGATCATATAGTAGTTCAATTTTTTTAAATTTTTAAAGTAGCTCTATAATGTTTTTCACAGTGGCTGCACCATTTTACATTTCTACCAACAATAGAAAAAGTTCTGTTTTTTTCACATCCTCACCAACGCTTATCTTCTTTTGTTTTTAATAGCCAACCTAACAGGTGTAAGGTAGCATTCCATTGTGGTTTTGATTGTTATTTGACTTTCATCACCTGATAATAGGTGATGTTGAGCATTTTTTCATATAGAAGCTGACCATTTGTATGACTTCTTTAGAGAAATGTTTAGTTAAGTGTTTAGCTCATTTATAATTGTTAATGTTTTCTTCATTTTGTTTTGTTTTTGTTATTGAGTTGTAGCTGTTCCTTATGTGTTTCAGCTATAAATCTCTAATTAGATATATGGTTTGTAAATATCTTCTCCCATTCTGTAGATTATCATTTCATTCTGTTGATTACTTCATTTTTTGTGCAAAAGATTTTTAATTTGAGGTAGCAATACTTGTTTATTTTTTGTTTTCTGTGCTTTTGGTGTCATGTTCAAGAAATCATTGCCAAGATTAGTGTCAAAAGTTATTGCACTATATTTTTCTCTAGACATTTTATATTGTTTGGTCTTATTTTTAAATCTTATATTCATTTTGATGTCATTGTTTTATATGGTGTAAGATAAGAGTCTAATTTCATTCTTTTGCATGTGTATATCTAGTTTTCCCAACACTATTAATTGAAGAGACTGGCCAACCTTTTCCCATTGAATATTCTTTCTAAACTTGTTGAATGTCAGTTAACTGCAAAGAGGAGTTATTTATGGACCTTTTATTCTGTTCCATTGGTCTTTATGTCTGCCTTTATGAAGTACCATATTGTTTTATTTACTGTAGTTTTTTAATGTATTTTGAAATCAGGAAGTGTGAAGCCTCAGGCTTTATTCTCCTTTCTTAACATTATTTGTTGTTGTTTCTTTTGTAATTCCATGTGGATTTTAGGATTGTTTTCTATATTTGTGTAAAATGCCATTGGAATTTTGATGGGAAAAGAATAAAACTGTAGATTTCTTTGAGTAGTATGGGCATATTAAGGATATTAAACCTTCCAGTGAGTGAATATCGTTCACCTTTCATTTATTTGTGTCTTCTTCAATTTCTTTTATCAGTTTTGTAATTTTCACTGCACAAGGTTTTTTACTTCCTTGCTCATGTTTATTCCTAAGTATTTTCTTATCTGTGATGCTATCATAAATGGGAATGCTTTCTTCTTTCTTTTCACTTTTTTATCGTTGCTCAAGTACAGTTTTCTTCATTTTCCTCCCCACCACTCCCCTTCACCACACCCACCCCACCTCCCACCCTCGATCCTCCCCCACTTTGGCTTTGTCCGTGTGATCATTATACATGTTCCTCTATGTTTATGGCCACACCACTCTGAACACACCCGATCTTGTCTGTGAATATATTCTTAATTTCCTTTTCACATAATTCATTGTTAGTATATAGATATGAAGCTGATATTTTATGTTAATATTGTGTCCTGAGATTTTACTAAATTTGTTTATTTAAACAATTTTGTCATTTGTGTGGAACCCTACAGAAAAGATGTCATTTGCAATCAAAATATTACTTGTTCTTTCAGATTTGCACATCTTTTAGTTCCTTCAATTGACTAGTTGCTGTGAAGCAGATTTTGAGTATGATGTAAAATAGGAGTGTGAGAGTAGACACCCTTGTTTTGTTCTTGATCTTAAAAGGAAAGCTTTTAGGTTTTTTGTTTGTTTATTTGTTTGTTTTTACCATTAAGTATAATGTTATCTGTGAGTTTGTCATATATGGTTTTTACTGTGTTGAGATAAACTCCTTCTATACTTAGATTATTGAGAGTTATTTTTTTATCATGAAAGGATGTTATTCCATTGTGTAACACAGGCATAAAAACAGACACATAGATCAATGGAACAGAATAGGGAACCCAGCAATAAACCCATGTCTCTGTGGTCAATTAATATTTGACAAAGGGGGCAAAAACATAAAATGGAGTATAAATAGCCTCTTCAACAAATGGTGTTGGGACACCTGGACAGCTACAGGCAAAAGGAGAGCTACATATACAATGTTCAGAGAATAAAAACTTTCCAATATGTAAGTTCACAGCAAACAGATAACCATCTATTGTAAAATGCTTCATCTGCCTCTATTGAGATAATTATTGAGTACATGACTTTTAGTTATTATTCGGTCTATGTGGTGTATCATATTTATTGATTTCTGTTTGTTAAATCAGCCTTTCACTTCAGGGGTAAATTTCGCTTAATCATGGTGTATGAACCTTTTAATGTGCTGTCAAATTTGGTTTGCTAGTATTTTATTGAGGATGTTTGCCTTTTAGCCATCAGGGATATTAACCTATAATTTTCTTTTCTTGAAGTGTCTATCCATTTAAGTGTCTGTTATTAAGTGTCCACTATTAAGGTAATACTGGTAACATAAAGTTTATTTGGAAGTGTTCCTTTCTCTTTAAATTTTCAGATGTGTTTGTGAAGGATTGGTGTTCTTAACTGGGTGGTAGGATTCAGCAATAAGGCTATCTACAGTAGTTCTGGGTTTTTCTTTGATTGTACATTTTTGATTACTGACTCAATCTCCTTACACATGGTTGGTATGTTCAGATTTTCTATTTTATCATAATTTTGTCTAAATAAGTATGTTTCTTAGAACTTAATCCATTTCTTCTAGGTTCTCCAATTGGTTGCTAGATACTTGTTTATAGTAGTCTTATGATTTCTTTATTTTTGTACATAAGTTTTAATGTCTCCCCAGTTTGTTTATGATTTCATTTATTTGAGGTATCTCTTGTTGTTTCCTTAGTCTAGCTAAGGTTTGTCAATTTTGTTGATCTTTTCAAAAGAAGCAACATTTAATGTCATTATTTATTATTTTTCTATTCTTTATTTTTATTATTTCTGATCTTATCTTTATTATTTCTGTTTTTTATTTATTTTAGACTTAGTTTGTTTTGTTCCTCCCTTTCCATTTCCTTAAAGTATAAAGATAATGAAGTTTAGGTTTTTCTTTTTTGAATGTAGATGCTTAATGCCATAAATGTTCCCAGTAGTGCAAGCCATTTGTTAGAAACTGTGCATGTAGATGTTATTTTTATGAACTGAAGAAAAAATATTATTGAATATACTAAAGTGCAACTTTAATATGAAGGAATGAGTGAGCTCATTTTCAAGTTTCTAACTCTCCAGTTGCTATGAAAACATGAAGAAGTATACCAACAAGTATGAACCTAGTCTGGAAATCTCTCTACTATAAAAATGTACTGAGGACTCATTAAAAGGCAAATGAAAGAATATGAACTTAAGTTAACTCTCACTATGATTATTATATAAAATATTCAGAGAATATAAACTTTCTAATAGGTAAGTTCACAGCAAAAAGATAACCATCTATGAACCAGAAAGTTGGTCCTCACCAGAAATCGGACCTGTTCGCATTATGGTCTTAGACTTCCCAATCTCCAGACAGTGAGAAATAAATTTCTAGTACATGTAAGCTACACCATTTATGGTATCTTGTGATAGTAGCTCGACCTGAGTAAGATAATACTTATTTATATTTTCTTAATTTTTTTCCCATGTGCTTTTTATTGGTCCAGAATCTTTTTCAGGATACCACATGCTTTCAATTGTCATGTTCCTTAGGCTTCTCTTGACTATAACAGTTCCTTATTTTTATGACCTTCACAGTTTTGGAGAGTATTAGTCAGGCATTATATAGAATGTTTCTCTTTATTTTTACGTGTAGCTGTCCAGGTGTCCCAACACCATTTGTTGAAGAGGCTATTTATACTCCATTTTATGTTTTTGCCTCCTTTGTCAAATATTAATTGACCACAGAGACATGGGTTTATTGCTGGGTTCCCTATTCTGTTCCATTGATCTATGTGTCTGTTCTTATGCCAGTGTTACACAATGGAATACTACACAGCAGAAAGAAAGAAGGAACTCCTATTGTAGAGGGAATCAAGGCTGATACCAAAGATGAAATGCTAATTGCCCTGACTTATGATGTAAATGCTTCTCTTTCACCTCTGTAAACCCTTTTCTCGCCAAATCTATACCAGGCCTCCTGAGACCCTTACCCCACTTAGCCCAGCATAAAGGGAATGCGGGGCTATTGTTCTGGGCTCAGAATTTGGAGTTTGTCTCCTCTGGGTCCATGCACGTAAATAAAGATCGTACTCCTAACCCCTCAGTGTCTGGTCCTTTCATTTTTCCATAACACTATCATTCACAACAGCAGGGATGGATCTGGAGAGCATTATGCTAAGTGAAATAAGCCAGACAGTAAAAGAAAAATACCATATAATTTCACCTATAAGTGGAGATGAATCAACAGAACAAACAAGCAAGTTAAATGTAACCGGACACATTGAAGTGAAGAACAAACTGACAATGAACAGAAGAGAGGAGGGAGAGGATGACAGGGGAAAGAGGGGAAGGGTGGTCAAGGAACATATATGGGGGGACTCATGGACAAAGTCAAGGGGGAGTGGGGTCGAGGGTGGGGGAGAGGGGAGTGGTGGAGGGAAATGGAAAAAGCTGTATACTTGAACAACAATAAAAAAATTTTTTTTAAAGAAACATAAGATAAAAGGTTAAAAAAAAGAATGTTTCTCTACTTGTTATTTTCTAATGTTTAACTCATAATTAAACTGAGGTTATGGGATTTTGGGAGGAAAACATCAGTTAAATTGCCATTGTCATCTTACATACTGGAGGTGTGTACTATTAACATTACTTATCACTGCCGATGTCTACCTTGATCATCTTGTTGAGATCTTTATTGGCTTTCTCCACTGCATAATTCTTTGTTTTATCCTTTTACATATTATAGTCTATTGAAGAAAGTCACTGTGAGCAGTGCACACTTATCGACTAAGGATTTGTATTCTCCCTCCTAGAAAGTGACGTATCTGAATAAATTTTTGAAAATTTTTTCTGCACGGAAGCTTCCCCCCCCAACTTATTTATTTGTTTATATCATTGGTTTAAATTGGTATAGTGTCATGGATATTCATTTTTATACCTTTATACTTCACTTATTTTGTTGAACATGTTTTTTCAGTCCTGGCTTTGGAGGCTCTATCAGTGGGCTTTAATGTTTTGTTTTGCTTTGTTTTTTGACATATCACTATCTTTGTGTGTTTTATTTATGAACACTTATTAACATTATGGAACTAAAAGATACTGCAGGCCCATCTTATATATTTCTTGTTCCTGTCCTACAATCAGCCATTTCTCCAAAATTTTTCTTTTAGTTTATTTTATTGGAGAATGATATTTTAAATCAAGATCTGGGGACTAGGTGTGTTCATTGCTACTGAGGTGTCATTGTTTTTAGCTCTTTTTAGCTGACAGAACAAGAAAACATATATGTGTATATTAGATATATAAATATTTTCATATTTAATCATGTGTATAATGAGGTACTTATGAGTTCAAGCTGATATGTGCAATGCTAGTCCATTACTGCACAGATCTAGCATTTGCCCCTTGAATATTTATGCTCTCACTCCATGAGTGAGAAGTCTGATTCTCATGAACTGCCATCCATTTCCTTAACTGTTCAGTTCTACTAAATGTGTCATGATATTGCTATTGTTAGCACATGCCTCCAGTGGAAACACTTTACCAGTTAGGGTACAGAGCTTGTATAAAGTTCATTGAGCCTTTCATCAGACCCCATTAATTTCTCCAATTACTTAGATTAGCATTTTTGTCCTACCTCTTCAATGTGGTTGTTTCATATGATTACAATAGAGTGAAATTATTTTGTCACATTCTGAGGAGGATCCTCTAGTTTCCTATTTATTTTATTTGCATGTATTAAATTTTACCCTTTTTGTTGTAAAGTTCTATGGACTTTAGCAAATACATAGCCTCATTTATTCACCATTATTGTGTTATACAAAGTAATTTAATTGTCCTAAAAATATTTCCTATGTTTCATTGTTCAAATTATTTATTGGTCTAATCACCATGAGATGACATAAGAGACAGTATACAATTAAATTTTTATTAAGAAAGAGGAAACAAAAATTCCAGTTAAGGACAATAATATACACATAAACATACAGGGATATAAATGCAAAAAAGGTAGGCAGGAGTTTATAGGCTAAACTTTGTGAAGCCGTTTGTTCATTTTATACAGAAGGATTATTGAAAATAATGCTGATCAAATAAGCTGTAGTCCAATTACCTTAGAAAACCAACCAAATTCCTTTAAAAATATATTCTTATGGATTTCAGAGCTATTAAAGTTTTGGGAAGTAAACTCTTTACTCTCTATAACATTTAGGATATACTTAGTCTAAATTCCCCAAATGTATAAAGACACTGACTCATATAATTAAACACTGACAAGAATCTGGAATTGTATTTCTTTCTGAAAAATGTAACAATGAGTTATTCTCCTGTGAATTTCAAACATCCTTAAATCAGTATAGATAAATATCACATTTTTGTGATGTTTTCATTTACAACTCTGTCAATTAGCTCTGCTCAGATACGCACTAAATAGTCTCCAAGTGGCTTGGAAGAGTTAATGTTTCCCTAAATGCCTAATTTGCTACTCAAGATTGACAAAGACACAGAGGCAAATAGATACCAACAGCATTTTGTAGCACTGAAATAAAATGAAAAAGAATCTAAGCATTTTCTGTCATCTCTTCAGGGCATTATTCCCATCTACCGTTCACCTGCTCTAATTACCCTGGCAGCTCACTGAAATTACATTTTTCCTGCTACTAACAAGATGAGCCAAATTTTCTCCAGTGCCAAAGACAGAGTATCATCAACAAAAAAGTCTTGATGATACCCTAGTGACTTCAAAGTGTTAATCCACCTCACTGGATGCTTATCTAGGTTCCAAGGAACGGCATGCTCCAGGGAGTGTTTGGCTCAGTGAGAGATAGCGTAAGCACACAAGCTACAGTACTGCGTTCAATTTGCTTGTCTTATATTTACATTAGGCAAACGTTGGCAACAAGACGAAGGTTTTGAAGCAAACATAGCCCCATGCCTGCTGCTCATGTTGGGCTGTTTTCAGGTCAATTAGTACCTACTAAATTCTTAAAGCAGGTGCTAATTTGGTACTTAAAATGCTAAGACATTTGGAATATTTTCCCTGTAAAGGGAAGTTGGAAATATTTTGTATTAAGAGTTTAAGAGGAGAGATGAATAAACAAACACATAACTTCCCTTATTAACATTAAATAAAATCTGTAGAGTGCTATTTGCATAAAATCGGTAAGACAGGTCAGCAATGTGGGAATTCAGGCTAGAAATTTAAGGGCTGAATGATAGCATGACACATAACATGTTAGCCAGCTTTTGCTTTTCCTGTGAGTCAGTAACTCTCTTAATTCCTCATGCAAATATAGCCTTAGAGAGTTTGTTAAAAACACAAATCCTGGAAAACATAACTCAAAAATCCTGATTGAGCAGGTTGGGTTAAAAGCCACAATTCTCTCTCTCTCTCTCTCTCTCTCTCTCTCTCTCTCTCTCTATATATATATATATATATATATATATATATGTTATTTTAAGACACACCATTTTTTCAGGAATAAGTAAATATATGATAATGGCATTTATGAATGCAGTCAAGCAGTAAAGAGATAGATATGACTGTGTTTTAGAAACTATTTGGACAATAATACAGATTACATAAAGGAGGACAGAAGCTAAAGTAAGGAAGATCAATGAAATTTGTTAAATTTGTTCACTTAAAATTTATTGAATATTAAGTGTATGCTAAGATGTGTGATCGACATTGCGTGTGTGTGTAAAACAACGATGTAAGTAGTTTTTCAAAGTGTGCAGCTCAATGGCTCTCAGATCGCTCACTGTGGTCTCTGTGTGGCTTTACAAGCTAACACCAGCACAGCTATTTTGGTGTGTTCTAGTGACCACGAGGAGCCAAAAAGTGAAAAAGAGAATGAACTGGAGCCGTGAAACCAGGAATAATAGTCCTTTGTGTCTCACTATGTGGGAAGAGAGAGTAAGAGAATGGTTTAAAAGCTTTGTAAAGACTTCAGGCTACACTGACAATACACAAGTCCAAACAGGTTATAAACCAAGTAGAGGTTTGATTAGATGAATTAGAAAAAGTGCCGTTTTGAGTGCTAGGTGTGTCCAAGCTTTTGGCATCTCTGGGCCACACTGGAAGAAGAAGAATTGTCATTGTCCATACATTAAATACGGTGTGACACATAATCACACACACAAAAAATCTCATAATATTTTAAGTAAATTTACGATTTTGTGTTGGGCCGCATTCATAGCTATCCTGGGCTGCATGCAGCCCACGGGCAGCAGGTTGGACACCCCATTGTAACCATTTAATTTTTTATAATTGAAAAATAAACATTTTTACTCTGAAAAATTACAGGTGCTCTCACCACAGAAAACTGGCTCTTGCAAAGTCACAAGAGAAAAATTTCAAGGTCTCATGCACAGGAGAAATTTAAGTGTAGTGGCAAGATTTAATGGAGTGAAAATAAATAATATGCCCCCAGGGACATAGACAGTGAGCAGTGCCTAGTAACAACTGCCCCGAGGTCCTGGCTAATCCTCCATATAATTTCTTGGTTTCGAGATCAGGCTGTCTTTGAAACTGCCCAACCTGTTTCTACGGTTTTCCCAGAGCTGTGTTGGACCTTACCCCCATCCAATCCCTTTCCTGGGTGTTCTGGGGTTCCATGCTCTTAAACTCTCTGGTCCTTATTCCAGATCTTCCCAGGCTAGACTCCTGCCTCCTGTGGTCACCATTTTGGCCCCTTCTGTGTATGCCTCAAAGCTCTGCCTCATCACCTGGCTTCTCCTGAGTACAGGTCAAGCAAAGGAAGTGCCCCCTTACTATGTATCCCTCATCTGCCAAAGGCAGGTTGTTGCCCAGGGAGACTGGAAAGCAGATCTTTTCTGTCTGCTGGGAGATTTACGTCCCTTTGCCCTTTGGAGAATGCAGTTGTCCCCTGGGGTATGTGGGAAACTGTTATTTCCGGACATAATTAAGCTTAGCCAACTTTCCCCCTCTCTTTTGTTAATACCGAACTAGCTCTCTCTGCTAACACAGGTATATTTATTGCAATCAGAAAATTGGGCACAGACCACAGGTTGCTAATGACAGTCATTGTTTTTCCTTCTAGTGAGAAAACATGCCAGTTTTGTTTTTATTACTGTGAATGATTTCAGAAATGGTTATTTATAAAGTAATAACTTATAAGCTTAGAAAATATTTTGTCTTTTCATACTTTATAGTTCACTGGAGCCTGAATGAGAACTGGAAGGTGGTCTTGGTCATGAACATGCTGCTATAGTATTGCCTGAGCCCCTCCCCGCCCATCAACATACCACCCAACATAGCTCATGACCTCCCCTTGCCTTCACTGGCCAGTTACTAATTCCCTTTTCTTGTGCTTCAAATCTAGAAGATAAATGGTGAAACTTTTCTAAGGAATCAATTGCATTGTAATGAATAGAGGTAACACTGAAATAAAGATAATTTATGGATATCAAGGATAATAATTTTTGAAAATGGCTGGGGAAAAGATAAGCAGAGAAAAGGAAGGCCTTTCTGGACCAGCATGTAAAACACTGTGCTGATGAGAAAACTTGAAAATTGCACAACATACTTTTATGGGCAGAAATTTATCACATTCAAACTGCAGACATTGCTTCCAAGCTATTCTCTACAAGAAGTAGTAGCTCTTAGGATTTTTTTCTTGGTTACTGAAAATAACTCACATAAAAAAAATACTCTACTGTTTTATAGTTATTTTTATAATTCTGTATTTGTTGCATAATTGAAATATATCTATATTTAGATATATAGATTTAGATATATAGATATAGAGAGAAATCTTACAAAAATACCAAACTTTAAATCACTGTATTGTGGAGTTCTGGGCCTTCCAAGAATGTGCACACCATTTACTTTTCTGGTACTTCCTTCTTCATTTTGTGAGACTTCATATGTTTTATTTATTTGTCATTTATTCTGGCTGGGAAATTAGATATTTTAAAAATTGGATGTAATAACAATAGTTTAATAGCAATTGATATTTATCAAATATTTATTGGGAGCTAAAGCGACTGACATCCGTTAGCTCACTTCCTGATAAAAATAGCGTAAAGAAATAGGTGTTATAATCAACTCTACTATAGACTGAGACCTAGAAGTAAAGTGACTGCTTTTCATTGTCATTACTTCTGAAGTTTCACAGATCACTTCATTCTGCTAATTAATGTACCATTCCCCCAACTGCTTTCTAATTTCCAAAGGTTTGTTGACATCCCTCATCCATTGTTACCTTGTCATTCACTCTGTACTTGAACATGATTATTTGTCTTTAATTCAATTGCTACAGATTGCTTTATTGTTTTTATTTAATTTTTTAGGCATACCTTTACAAACGAGACAATGCACATGAATTCACTTAAAGGATTTTGTACCAGTCTTCTTAAGAATGAAAGATTATAAAAGCTCTGCTTCCTGCAAATGGCTCTCGTATAAAGGAGGTTTTAGTTCTATGAACTGATGTTGATTAGATGGAAAAAGCTTTGGGAGAGACCTGAAGACAGATGTGTTCAAGCACAAGAATGTTGATGGAAAATTTGAAGGGTTTGGATAAAAACAACAACAACAAAAAACTAGGATGGGAATATGACAGCTCACACTGGTTTTGTTTCTATTTAAAAAAAAATTTTTTGAGTAAAAGAAGAAAGCAGGATGGAAACTAAAAAGTAATGCCTGATTGTGAACATACAGTGTACATATCAAAACTCCCTCAGGTGGGAGTCTTAAAAGTTGGGGCACTAGGTGTTGAGCTCAAATTCTCTGTTTCTCAAAGAGAAGGTGGGAGTCAGGAGTTCCCTCCTGATTGTACGTTGCTGTGCCAGGTGTGGGTTATGGCAGGAGTGTCTCACCTACCTGTTTAAGTGTGTGTTTCCTATTTTAAATGGAACATGTTCAATATTTAATGATTAAATATGAAATGGGTTTTTTTCCCTGTAATTTCCTTAAATAAAATTTGTAAAAGATCTTTTTCTTAAAAAATAAATGAAAATTTTTTAAAAATTAATTTTTTTCACAAGATCACCTTGGGAAAATGATGGGGAAAACTAAGCTAGAGAGCACTGGAGAAGAAATAATATTACACCAGCCAAAGAGCTTTTGCAGTGAAGTATATGGACCTTGGAATTAAACCACTATACAAAACGTACCCTAAGATTTTAAGGAAGTAACTGTTACAATTATTGTCAGAGGATATGATCACTTAGACTTGTAGAAATAGAGGTTACAATCTGAAATATATATATACATATATTTGCTGGTCTTAAATAAAAATTTTGAAATTTCTTCTCACTTGGACATTCAGAAACATGATTTATCTTCTTCGTATGTTACATTCTTTGTAGATCCATAATATTTGAGACATTAGACTAACACGTCTTATATTAGTCTAATATGACTATTTACCATTTCCATGACTTGGGTCTAATTTCCAGCTCTTCTCTCTCAGCAGAGCCTACAGAGAATATTTTCCCTATTTTTCTCATCACCTCAGTACTTAGGTTTTAAATAAATTAATTTCATAGCAAGTTTGCCTGCTTTTTCTTTCTTTTTCACTTTGCTTAATTGTTGATATTTTTTTCTTTGATCATTTAAAAATATAAATATATATTTTTTCCTTTGGTGGATAACTGTAATTTCATATTAATGTTATATATTTATGACTATCTTAACTCTCTTCTGATTAAGACTGATTATTTAATATTCCTTTATCCCTTGCAATTTCATGTTTCATTTTCTGTCACTAATAAATTCATTACTTTTTATTAAACTTTGTGACAAGCTTCAATATTAACAAATCAGAGCCTCTGCCTTCTGTTATTTAGGCTTCAATATAAAAAAAGAGACTATTTACATGTATTAAAATAAAACATTACAAACTGTCATGTCTAAGGAAGGAAAGAATGAGGTATGCTAAAGTGAGTAGGGTGACCATTTTTAGATGTTTTTCATAACTGTATCTATTGCAATGTATGAAAAGTACATTTTAACACATACCACTGGCATACTAATTATATTCTTAACTCCTATGCTAAGCATGGCATGTATCTGAGTATAATAAAGAAATTTTAATGCTTCCTTCATTATATTTATTTTGGTTCTACCTTGTAGCCGCTTAATTTGAGCATTAGGCGCTATTACTAAAAATATATTAACTCCTGTGGTTTATAAACTTTAGCCCAAAGGATTGCAACCCTAAGAACAGTGTTAGAAACAATTCACCTTGGGCATCTTCTGTCACATCAGTGAACAATTCCTGAATGCAGGGAAAATGGCTGGCTCTGCACAGGTAGGCACATTCCCACTGGATGTCTGCTGTCAGCTCAGGCTCTCTGGCGGGCCACCCAGCTAGGGTGCTCTGTACTGACTAAAATGACATATGGCAGCAGTATATGCTAAGGCCTAACTGTTTTGGAGAAGCTAGGTTTAAAGGGCTAGCTTGCCCCTTGGTGCCCAGCAGGAAACAGCAGAAGTACCTCTTCAGGTTTAACCAAATATCAGTACTATAGCTCTCTGTCAGATAACAATTAAAATATACGAAAGTCCTCCATAATATGCAATGTCAAACTGGCTGCATCTCCGATAAGAAATAATCAATATGATATAAAGGGGAAATAGTATAAAGATCCCTAATCCAAAGAGTCTTTTTATTCCTCATGATGTGAGTCATTACCTTTTCTAAAATGCAACAACTGGTAGCATAACTTGGAAAAAAACAAGCAGAGGAATTAAGGATCATGGTTCCAATCATTAGTCTGCTACTTAGTAGCTGTGAAAAATGGGCTATTGACCTGGAGCTGTTTATTCATTTGAAAAATATGGCCAAGAGTATCTATAACAAAAGAATTTTTTGAAGATTAAATATTATGACAAATCTGAGGCCATCCACTCTGGGATTTCTCACAAAGTAGGTGTTTAGTGCATTTTAGTTGCCTTCTTTTATAACTATCTTATTGAATAGTTGCATAATTTGAACTTCTTGGATCTCTGTTTCCCCATTTAAAATTAAAGAATGAGTTAAACCATCTCTCTACTTTAGAATTCTTAGTTCTTGGTAATGAAAAGCTTCTAACAGAGTTAACCATTTATTAAGGAAACCTCCCTACCAAGTAATCGATGCCTCATCCCTGTAACTGCATCAAGAGAAGATGGCATCTATAGAAGAGTTCCATTTAAAGAAATGTTTGTAAACTGATCAACAGTAGACATATTGTATTTGGAATGTACAATTACTTATTGAAAAAAAAAATAGGTAATGCTTAAATAAGTTGTGATTTTAAAATAAAAGTAAGGATTTCTGTTTTCTCTTCAAAGGTAACAGCACTGGATCAACTTGTTCTATTAGGATAAATGGCAACATTCAGCTGGAATGCAGTCATTTGCCCTTTTGATCAAATCTATAATTTTTCAGAGATATCATCAGTTCTTATTTGTGCCTTCAAATCTCACTCTTTTATATGACCTGTCTGTATACCATAGAAATTTAAATTTGTTGCCCTTCATATAAGGATTTAGGGGGAAGACCTAAAAGCTTTTCTGACCCCTAATTTTCATATGTACTTTTAAAATATAGTTTGTGATAATAACATCAAATAATAACCTACTTTAAAATGTTAGATTTCTGGAAAAATTAAGAGTACTTTCTATAACCGTCACATAAGGAAGATTATGTATATGTGTATATGTAAATATGTACACATATTTAGGACATGAAATGTCAACTGAGAGAAGACTGACACCTGATAGTTACATACTCTGAAGATTAAATATATTGGTAACATTTTATTCAAGTGCAGAACTTGGACTTGCAAACATACATTTTTGAAGTGAAAGAAAACATCATTCATAATGTATAGATTTTTGAATTTCCACATATCAACAAATGTAGTTTCTCTACATTTCTTGTCTAAAATTTTAGACACAATGTTATATTCTTCCAAACTTCCAAACTAACAAAACTTTCTCTGCCCAAGACTTCCCATCTTCAGAAATTCTTTTAGAATCTCTGTAACAAGACAAATGGTTAGTTCTCCATATAGCAAGATCTTATAACGTTTATATTGTTTCTGGGGGGCGGAGGGAGAAGGTGTCAATCACTCCGTTGAGATGGAGAATGTAATACTGCATTATAGGAATTACATTACATTACATTACATGGGCTATTTCTTCCAGATGAAGGAATGTTACCTTGGAATTCACTTCTTGTGGGAGACATTTAATGAAAAAAAAACTTAAAAGAAAAATAATAACATACCCTAAATACCAGTTGGCCCTGTAATTCAGCAGACATAAGTAAAGAAAAAATAATAATAATAATCAGTTACTTTCAAGTTACATGGATTTTACCAAGTTTAACAAATACTAACTCATATTCAC
Source organism: Mormoops blainvillei (assembly GCA_004026545.1). Taxonomy (NCBI): domain Eukaryota; kingdom Metazoa; phylum Chordata; class Mammalia; order Chiroptera; family Mormoopidae; genus Mormoops; species Mormoops blainvillei. The sequence goes on from PVJD01004558.1 coordinate 94,507, forward strand.
TATTTCTTTTCATAAACTTAATTTCCATATTTATTTAGGGAATTATTAAGAATTCCAGTTACTGAGGAAGTAGTCAGGTATTCAGCAATCACCAGGAAACTTTGCTGATTCATTTCCATATTGTAACACTGTGGGATTTTCATATTCAACTAATTACATTGCACATTTGATGATTCAACTGCCAATTGCACTGATACAGCCAAACACTTTGAAGTTACGATTGCTGAGTTTTGAACTGAACTACAGATTGTACGGTTTGATTTCCTGATTAGGCTCCCTGCTTTAATAGCTGAGCTCTAAATGCAGTACAATTTATTAATCATGCTTTAGTCATTATTGACAGAAGTTGAATGTTTAGTTATTGATAGTTTCCTTATCTAATTCCATTGTCTCACATTTTAGTTAACATAAATTTTAGAAAGAATTTTTAGTACCCAGGTCATTATATGCCTGATATTAACTGTATTAACTGCTTTGCAAACTAAATTTATTTTATAATTATAAATATAACATACTATAAATAAAATTAATTTTTGAAATAAAATAATTTTATCATTATAAAATAAACATTCAACTATACCTTTGTGATTGATATATATATGAGTGTGTGTGTGTACACACACACACACACACACACATATATATAAAATTCTCACCAGAGGTTATGTTTATTGATTTTAGAGAGAGGGGAAAGGAAGAGAGGGGGAGAGAAACATCAATCAGTTGCCTCCCATACAGGCCCCAAAAGGGAGTCAGACCCACAACCTAGGTATGTACCCTGACTGGGAATCAAATCTGCAACATTTTTGGTGTACAGAGCTATGCACCAACCAACTGAACCACCTGTCCAGGGTTCTTGATACATTAATTTTTAATTTTCTTTTTTTAAAGAATTTATTTATTTATTTTTAGAGAGGGGGAAAGGAGGGAGAAAGAGAGGGAGAAAAACATCAGAAAAACAGCGTGTGGTTACCTCTCACATGCCCCCTACTGGGGACCTGACCCTCAGCCCAGGCATGTGCCCTGACTGGGAATTGAACCAGAGACCCTTTGGTTCATAGGCTGACACTCCATCCACTGAGCCATGCCAGCCAGGTAATATTCTATTTTCTAACCTTCCAAATAATTTTGTTATATCCTCACCCAAGGACATTCTTTCATTGCTTTTAGAGAGAAAGAAAAGGAGAGAGGAAGGGACAGAGAAAAACATCAATGTGAGAGAGAAACATTGATAGGTTGCCTCCCATACATGTACAGGTTGGTAATCATACAGGCCTGGATAAGACTGGGAGAAGAATCCCCAACCGAGGTATGTGCCCTGACCAGGAGTTGAACCTGCAACCCTTCAGTTATGGGACAATGCTCCAAACAATTGAACCACACTGGCTAGGGCCCTAATACATTTTTATAATTCTCAACGTATTATAAAATCTATCTTTCCTATGGAAATGAAATAAATAATCCATACATGCTGTGTGAGAAATAGAAAATTGATGGTATGTATGAATTATCTATTTTTATAGCTATGAGTATATGTTTACATATATATACATGTAATTGATTTGTGATTACACTTAGTTATAATATTGGATAATACTTTACCAAAGTGTTTCTCCAAAGGAAAAATAAATAAATCTAACTGAGTCACCTGATATTATACTCCATTTCCTTACTCATAAATTATTTTTGTCACAAAATTGCTTAGGGTGTAAGTTTTCAGTTGTGCAGAATGAAAAAGTTCTAGAGATCTGCTCTACAATATTGCACTCATAGTTAAAAATACTGTACTAAACATTTAAAATTTTGTTAAAATGATGGATCTCATGTTATAGTTTGTTTGGTTTTTTTTTACCACAATAAAAAATAACATTAAAGATAAACATGAAGAATAAACACCACCTAATTGTAACTACATTACAGTGGAAATAGTAACACTCTCACTCACTCAGGTAATGTTTTGGGGCATTTACTCTATCAGACATGCTCGTACTGGCAAGAGTTACAGACAAAATAACAATCACATGACAGTTCAGTGAATGCCTTGATGGGATAGACACACGTAGCTTGAGAAGCAGGGATGTAAAGCAGGCTGAGAATTGATCAGATAAGTCTTTTCAGAGGTTAGGAGGCATAAACAGAAAATAATTAGAATGTATGTGGCACAGTAGAGAAAGGACCTTCCAAATAAAGACAACAGCATGTGAGAAGGCAGTGATACCAAGAGTCATGGCAGATACAAAAACGTCATGTTGAAAGCAAACCATTGCTTCCTTAGCCTGAAATTACACAATGGCTCCTGTAGAACACAGTAAGTTCTACGCATGGGTTATATGCATTTCTTCACTAAAAATATGTTTTTACATTATGACATAAAGCAATTGACTAATAAATATATTCAAGATACTTTAAAATAATTAAATGTTTTACAATTTTCAAAAAAACTAAATTAATTTTATTTCCTGCCCCTTAAAAAGTTAAGTGAGGTGTGAAAGGTATTTCTTGTTTTCAGAATTAGACACAGTGGTAAGTGATTTGTTCAAACACATAAATCTAGTAAGTGACCAAGATCTGACACTTTTTCAAGACTCTGTTAGCCTAGGTCATAAATGGAAGAGTAGAAACTGGAGGGTTTGAAACTGGGTGGTTCCAAAATATAGGCCAAGCTCTACTACTTACCTGGCACGTGGCCTCTAGAGACTTTAAACATCTCTGAGTTTGTCTCCTTATCTGTGAAATGATGGCAGCCACTAAGAAAATTAAAGGAAAATATATTTTTAAGTCACTTGGCACATAGCAGTTACCCAATTAATAGTATTTCCATTCTTCCAAGTTATAGGTTCATAGAAATTATATCAATAAAAATGTCAATTAAATTACCATATTCAATTTAGATATAAAGAAAGATATAAAATAGTAGACCTATATCTTCATTATAATTCCATTATATATTAATCACAAAAGAAGATGTATTGCTAATGCTTTTTTGCTTTTTTTTATTATTATAAGCAACCATACAGCCATCATAAAATAAAAACATCACATAATCAAAAAAATGGTTTTATTCAAAGTGCTCAATAATCTCACTCAAAGACTTAACAGAACAATCTTTCATAATAATAACAGATTAAGAGAACGGTAACTAGGAATCTCACCTAATCTTCTTGGCTAGTTCATTTCATGCCACGGGATTTAAATATCCTTAATAGAAGTAGCTGTTTAGACATTTTTTGTACTTAACAACATACGGTGTATATTTGTATAATACTCAGGGCAATCAGAGTATGCAAATATAACTACTAATATATTCATTTCAATCAGTAAAATATGCACAAACCTAACATTTGAAGTATTCTGCCTATCTAGTAAACAGTATGCAGCTGGTTCTATAAAAATAAAATATGATTATGACATAAAGAGAATTTACAAAATGTTTAAATCTCAAAACTGCTGCCCGAATTTTCATCAACTATATTATTTCATAAATATGTTAATCAGCAAGTCAGAGCAATTAACAGTTTGTTGGGTTTCACTACATTCAGTTTTAATGACATTTCCTTTATCAAATTCAGCAATGTATATTTGTAAAAGCAAAAACCGAAACAAAGAAAAATAAGAATCAAATAATCTAAAATGTTAAATTTTAGGATATATTTTTGTTCTACATGTATAATCTTTTTGGGCAAAAACCCTAAAATGGCATATGCCTGTGAATAGCTGTGATAAAACACGCTGTTGTCTTTTCACGGCAACCCCTTCTTCGGGTAAAGCCATTCAAATTTTGGCTGTTAAAGTCAGATATGTGAAATAAATCAATTTAATACGTTTAGAATTCACGAGATTTGAAACTAGATCATTTATTTAACCCAAGGTTATAAAAATTATAAGTCTTAAGCCGTGACTTATAAGACTGACTTAGTAATATATAGTTATAAAGCTTTACTTGGCAATATGTTCCTGATATATTTGGATAAGAAAACTATTTACTACTCCTCTTTGATTAAAATATTTAACTATTCTTTTCTCAATTTTTGATGTATAAATACAAGTGTCTCAGTTTGACTTTAAAAACTACCTATTCTTTGGTATAAACTCATGAAGTATCTGCATATCAGTCTACTTGAATTTTTCTTATTTCTTTCTTTTTTAGCCACGGAAGCAGTAATAGAACCTCATCTATCTCCTGGAAAACTTGACTGTTATGGATGATTGCTGTGGACTGTCTATTACACCCGTATGCCAATCTCCTGCGGGGAAGTAAGTAGAAGGGTAAAAACTATCTGTCATATTTTTTTTATAATTAAAGTTGAAGTAATTTAAGGGGATGAGCTATTTAGGTTTTGCCAATCGGTTGCACTCTCGTGGCACTTGGATTCCTTATTAGTTAGATGCTGAGAGGCACAAGTAGTGGAAAATCCATTTAGCTATTAAAGATTATGGCAGAGATAATGCTGTTTAGAAGCGAAGAGCTAAGGCAGCACTCTCCTATTTTTTGAAGAAGTACAAGGTTTGGGAGCAGTGTTTAGAGTGGCAAATTTAACGTTCTGCCTGACCTTGGTAAAGGCACAGCTATATCAACGGCCAAGTCCTGTGAATGGCTTGAAAAATTGTTCTTGGAGCTTCGGACTATGGCATGTTGACTCAAGCCCCGGTACACCCTGGGAATGTGCTTCAACCACGAATCCCTTTTTTATTTAAACCAGCTGGAGTAAATTTGCTTATCTTATAGTTGGACTACTGCTAAAGAAAGATAAGCATCAATCAATGGACGTATTACGGTGCACTAATCTTGTCCATCGCCTGTTCGGCACCAGTGGCCCAGGCATCAGGGGGCGTTTGCTGGAATTGATACAGCTCAGGCCATCTGATGCAGAGAGTGCACTTTGACAGGTTTCCCACCTTGTATGCCCGTTAAAGTTTCAATGAACGAACTAGCTAACTAACTAGCTAAATAAATAAACACAACCAAAAATGAAAAGCGCGATGTTTTGGCTTAGTGGAGGTAAGCAGGAGGCTGTGGCAGGGCTCAGATACTGATGACTGGAAAATGTCTGATGCACAATGTGAGGTGACAAAATAGTCAAATTGTTTCCTGTGTAAGTTGGAAGGCAGACCATGTGCTTGGGCTGTTAGGGACATTTTTTAAAAAACGATGATAATGGCATGTTTATGCTGTTTCCTGTGGCTTTCAGTAACATCTCAAAGAAAAAGATATTTCAAAGAAAACTAGGGATATTTTGTCTTAAACAGAGATGGAAGACTCCACAGCTACAGAAGTCCTGACAACCTAAGTTGCCCAAAAGTTACAGGTCATGGACCATAACAGCCAGTTGCAGCTATAAAGTACTGAAGCAGTAAGGAGAAGGGGACTTTTCAGTTGTATTTTAGTGCTGAATTTGTGTTTGCTTTCTGAAAACTGCCATCCAGTTGAATGGAATGGAGGTAAGAAGAGAACACAGGTAGCATTTAAAAGGTAAGAGTATTCAAGTTTCAAGTCTTTGGGTTGTTTTTTTTTGTTTGATTGTTTGTTTTTTAAAGATTTTATTTATTTATATTTAGACAGAAGGGGAGGGAGGGAGAAAGAGTGGGAGAGAAATATCAATGCATGGTTCTCTCTTGTGTGCCCCCTACTGAGAACCTGGCCTGCAACCCAGGCATTGACCCTAACTGGGAATTGAACCGGTGACCCTTTGGTTCGCAAGGCAGCGCTCAATTTGCTGAGCCACACCAGCCAGGGCTCAAGCTTCAAGTCTTTGGTTGTGGCAATTTTCCAATGGAATTGATTAAAGACATTAGAAAGGAACTCTTACATGCTTTTGATGTAGCAAGGAAACTACATTGCCAAAGGAATTTGTATAGAGTTGGTACGACTCACAAAGCAATGTCTAGGCTGCCCAAACCTGTATGTCCAGGGAGCATATATTTCCCAAATTCTACCTCAGAAGACAGTGGTCAAGAAATAACTGACAGGAAGGCAAAGCCAGAAACAAAACACAGGGAGAAGGAAGTCCTTCGGAGAACTGAATCAGAGACTGCTAGACAGGCTAAGTGTCTCACTCTCATGTTACATTCTTCCTTAGCAGGTTATTATCCCTGCTTGAAGCACAACCACTGGTGATTTTCCAAATCTTGGTTTCCAAATGAAAATGTTTTTAATAATTATTATTTTTATTTTCTAAATTTACGTATTGAGTATATGAGGAGAGAGGGTTTTCACTTGATTAGTTGCTGATCTCTGAGTGTACCACATCACACATCTGTACCTCAGAGGGTGGACTGCATGTCGCCCAGACTGGCCAAGTGTAGTCTGAGAGAGATTTGGAGAAATGATTCCCTTGGTTCAGTTGGTAATTTAAATGGGTTCCCTTTGTCAGGAGAATACGTATATGTGAATACGTGAAGAGCAAAGGTGTAGATTTTGCAGAGAGCATCTGTGCCCTTTGTGACAGAACCTCTATCTACAAGAAAGAGAGAGATGATTTTGGCCTTGACTCTCCAAGGAGACATCCTCGATGTCCCACTGTGGATTTTTTCCCTCATTAGCCAGAAGTTGCTCACATGGCCACAGTTACTATGATGAAGGCTTCTGCTTCTGCTTCTGCTTGTTTCTTGCTAAAGAAATGGTTTTCCTGAATGAAATTGGATTCTAGTAGCCTCTGCACTAGATTTCCCCCTTATTAAAAAGTCCTATCTTTCAGTAAAAAATAGATTCTTTATATTTTTTTGTCTCCTTTCCTTCTCGAACACATCTATACCCTCTTCCCCCCACCCAAAAAGTGTCCTAGGCTAACTACTCTTCCTTCAGTTGTGTTACTGCTTCTCCCAAATAACTCTATAGGTAACGCGTCCTCAAAATTACCAACAATTTCCAAAATCAGATGGTCTTCATTTTACCTGATGTCTCTTTACATCTGCCGGCATGGCTGGCTACAAGGTCCTTGGCACCATCTGTTTCCTGGACTTTGATGATATTAGACCGTTATTTCATTTCTCCATTTAGCTGAAAGTACTGCTGTATTTCCTCTCTTTGATTTTGCTTCCCTTAACCTTCCTCTAATTTGAGACTCTACCCAAAGTTATCAGTTCTCTTTTCCCTTGCAATATTTCATTATAAAAATGAGCATGTTTCGACACATATTAATTTATTAGATGTACCTAGAAATATGTTTGATATAAACTCACAGCGATATACATGATAATATTATTTTAGGGTAAATAAGCACTCAAACAGGTAATATAAAATTATGATATACTAATTACACTATGGTTACTATATAGTAACTATAATGGATGCACTTCAAAAATGTAGCCAATTTAAAGAAATGAATGGCTGAATTTGCCCAAGAGAGTCAGGAATGGCTTCAAAAAACAAAAAGAAAGAAACAAATGAAATTTCAAGATAATGAAAGAAATTAGAGCAAAGATTTTATTAAACTTGTTGGGAAAGGGACCTGTTTTCGAAAACACTGTCTCTTCCAGCATTGAAACTGGTCTTATATGTTGGGCTGGTCAAAAAGCCTGTTACCTTTTTTCCTTACAATGGTTCTAGTAATGCTTAGTTGTCTCTAACTTCATTTAAAACAGTTTTGTTAGATTGTATTGTGACAGCTCTCATATCAATACCCATTTTTAAAAAAACTTATCAAAATTTGTGAATTGTTTTACAGTCATTGTAATATTGAAGATGCAAGAAAAATATGCAATATTTTGGTATATTATGCATTATTATTTCAAGAAAAGTAAAAGCACAACTGAAATGCAAAAAAAAAGATTTGTGCAGTGTATGGAGAAGGTGCTGTGACTGACTGAACATGTCAAAAGTGGTTTGCCACGTTTCTTGGTACTATTGATATTTGGCCAAATAATTATTTGCTGTGGGGCTGTCTTATACATTGGGAGATATTTAGCAGCACCCCTGACTTCTACTCAAAGAAGACCATAGCGGAAGATAGCTGACATACTCAAAATATCCAGACAGAAAAAGCTATTGGTGAAAATGAAAAACGTTTATTTTATTTTATGGAAAAAATGTAACAGACTTTTGGTCAACCCAAAACATTACAGAACACAGAAACTGAGAACTCTGATCGGCTGTAAAAGAAGCAGGAATAATTATAATTGACTTATGGACCAAAGAGAGAAGCTTCAGCATTCTCATCAGTCAATTTATTCTGAACTTGTAGTTTATGATGTGAATTAAAACAGTAAACTATTTCAAGGACTTATTTTTTAAAGAACAAACTTTCTCAGGATTGTTTTGTTGATATTTTATTCCGTGATATTCACTCAACCAAATTAACTTAAAAATTTTATGCAGCGAGAGTAAAAGCTCCCTCTTTCCAGTTTTAAACACACAAACACAACATTATCCCTATAATTTCTTTGAAAAGTCTGTTTCAATTTCTTTGAAACTTTCTTTCACCTCAAACCTAGGAACTATAGAGAGTGAAGTTTCAAACTAACATCTAACTTTTTATACTCTTTTTCTCAGACTTCACCCATCAGTCCTGTCCAGGTAGTGCTCTTTTCTTTCCTTCAGCTACTTTTGTTGTTTTGCCCATAAAGTCTGGACATTGTTGCTATATGCAGTCACAGTGTCCCTGTGCATGGTAGAGCTATATGATGTTTGTTAACCCATCATTATCATGCCCCTGATATTGTAACATCAGATTTTAAAAGCTCCATGACATTTTTTTCAAACCTAGAGTGCAGTTCTTGCAAATAATTCCAGATGTTTATATCTGCAATTGAATTAAGTCTTATATTTTTATTTTTTATTTTTATTTTTAAAAGATTTTATTTATGTTTAGAGAGAGGAAGAGAGGGAGAAAAGGAAACATCAATGTGTGGTTGCCTCTTGCACGCCCCCTAGTGGAGACCTGGCCTACAACCCAGGCATGTGCTCTAGATGGGAATCGAATCAGTGACCCTCTCCTTCATAGGCTGGCACTCAGTCCACTGAGCAACACCGGTCAGGGCTAAGGCTTATATTTTTAAACTCAGATTACTTTCTTATTGAAATAATAAATATTTTTTGTCAATACATGGAGAATTAGAGTGTTATTTGTACAAATTATTCAACATAAAAATCTATCAATTAATATGTCAAAATATGAAATTCTAAATGGAATTTCAGCCACTTACATGATACTTACATGTGTATAGTTTACCTGTAGAGCCAAGTGACCCAGAAATGGAATGTCTTTTGTCTACTATTTTCATATCAATACTATCCATTATACAGGGTCATGGAAAACATAAATGTACAGTGAAATTGGCAAAAAAAATAGAAAGCTTTATTTCTAGCAGCAAAAGTATGAGTATGACAGATGGAAATTCAGAAGCAATTTTATACACACACACACACACACACACAAACATATTTATTTTGGTTAAAAAGAAAGGACCCAAAACAATACACTAAAGTGAATTGGGGATGTTGGGCAGAGATTACTTGTATTATGAGACTCAGATAGTCTAAAGATAACATGATAACACATGATTTTAAGAAATAAAGAGGTATTTTTAATTAAGATTATTTTAATATAAGTGTGAAAAAAGTGATTTAGTGTCCCATTGTAGGGAGAGAAAACAATTAGATGATAATAGTAATGAAAAAGCATGACATAAGAACTCTATTCTAACCCTAAAATAGCAGGTATGAGAGGAGGGGCATGTTTTAGAGTGGCTAGGAAGGTAAAATATTGCAATCTGTTCATTGAGTGTGTTTGAGAGCACAGAGAAAAGCAGGTATCTAGGATGCCTTAGATTTTTGGTTCATAAATGAATGGATAGTAGTGTCTTCTGTTTAATCTACTGAGAAGGATCAGGTATATATAAAATAAGTTGTAATTGAAATGAAGAGCATACAATGGAGTAAAGACAATTTCTTCAATAAATGGTGTTGGGAAAACTGGACTAGTACTTTCAAAAAAAAATTAAATTAGACCACCTTACACCACACACTAGAATAGTTATGGGTAAGAGACTTAAACATAAGTAGCAATACCATAAAAATTCTATAGGAAAACATAGGCAGTAAAATTCTGATATCTTGTATAACCATGTTTTTGTCCATGTATCTCCTAGGGCAAGGGAAACAATAGGAAAAAATAAACAAATGTGACTACATCATATTAAAAAGCTTCTGCACAGCTAAAGAGACCATCATCAACATAAAAAGGGAACTCACTGTATGGGAGAACATATTTGGCAATGATACATCAGACAAAGATTTAATCTCCAAAATATATAAAGAACTCATATGATTGAACACCAAGAAAACAATCAAATTAAAAAAAAATAGGCAACGGACATGAATAGACACTTCTCCAAGAATGACATACAAATGACCTGTAGATATATGAAAAGGTGCTCAATATCATTAGCAATCAGAAAGATGCAAATTAAAACCACAATGAGATACCACCTCATACCAGCCAAAATGGCTATTATTACAAGTGCTGGGGACGATGTGGAACCCTAGCGCTCTCTTGATGGAAATGCAGGCTGGTGCAACCACTCTGGAAAACAATATGGAGTTTCCTCACAAAATTAAAAATGAAACTGCCTTTTGACCCAACAATTCCACTGCTGGGAATATATCCAAAGAATCCAGAAACACTAATTCAAAGGAATATATACACCCTTATATTCATAGCAGTGTTATTTATAATAGCCAAGATTTAGAAACAGCCTAAATGCCCATCAGTAGATGAATAAATAAAAAAGCTGGGGTATATTTACACAATGGAATAGTATGCATCAGTAAAAAAATAAGGAATTCCTACCTTTTGTGACAGCATGAATGGAACTGAAGATTATTATGCTAAGTGAAATAAGCCAGGCAATGAAAGATAAATACCATATGATCTAATTTATAACTGGAATCTCAGGAACAAAATAAACTAATGGGCAAAATAGAATCATAGGCACAGAAACAAAGAACAGAATGACAGCTGTAAGAGGGGAAGGGCAAAGGTGGGGCTCACTGAAAGGAGATGAAGGGACTAGACAAAGAACATATATGCATGACCCATGGACGTGAACAATGGGGTGGGGGCTGACAGTGGGAAGAGGGAGGTGGAGGAGGGGAGCAAAGGATGAAAACTGGGACAACTATAATAGCACTAGCAATAAAACATTTAAAAAAATAAAATAAGTTGCATTTGAAGTATATAAAGGCATTATGGAAATAGTTTGAACTCTGAAAGAAGGACTTGTATTTTAGCCTGGCTCTTACTGAATGGGAACACTAAGCAACTTTCTTTCATCTCTTACACTGTATGATGTGGGAAAGGAATGTGATAGCATTATTGTAAGAATTATACACACGGTACAGTGTCTGGCACATAGTGGGTATTGTATGTCACAAGTAAAAGGTCATGAGAAAAACTATCATCATCACTGTAATAAGATATTCATGGAGTTTTAAGATACTTGTTTGAACAAAAAACAATTTCTATGTTAGGAGCCATTTTGCAGCCTACAGTAGGTGCACACATTCAGGATCTGGAAATATCAGTTTTACTGCTATATATGCAGAAGTGATCAATGCCCTGGCGATTGTGAACATGAATGCAATAAAAATATGACTGAGTCATAAGAAGTTTCCCTAAAATAATTCATCATTCTCTGTAGGGAAATAGACCTAACCTAACTGCAGCATTTTTATTTATGCTGGTTTTAAAATGAAGGCAAGCAGACTGTTATTCTCCACTTTCTTTTTGAATTTTATTTCTAGATTATTTAAATCTTTCCAAATTTTGTTCTGCATTAGTTTTTTTAATTACAATTATTAAGTCTCTCGATTTGAGATTCAAATCAAAAGTATTGGTCAATTGTGTTACACTTGTTCTTTAGATATACCTACTGTTAAAAATGTACTTGGGGATTATATTAGGAAAATGTATCTGATTTTCAAGAAACATTTCCTATATAAAGTTAACATTTAAAGCCAAAATGTTAACTACACATGGCAAATTGAAAAAGAAAAGCATTTCACTTATTTTTTCCAAAGAGCTGTATTTTCATAGACCAGGCAGATTTAAGAAAGGCAAAAAACAACAGTGTGAGAGAAAGAATTCTTTTTTTGAAAGATTTAGGTTTAAATAAACTTTCAATGGTATTTTAGCACCATCCCAGCACCACACAATTATTGTAAATTACCTCCCCTTTCTTCTCATCTATACCTAGAGAGATTACATCCTTTTTTTTCCCAATTATGTACTAATTTTGCTTTTCTATTTGTAGATGACTCACAAACCTGGGTTTGCAGGCCAGCCTGCTTCCCTGAGCTACAGGCACCCAGCCAATCACAAATAACTACCTCCACACCTGTATGTCTTGGCACATATTTATCTTCTAACCAGCTTCTCCTAAATGCTTAGGCAGTGTGTGATACACCCTGCTCTCATCCATCAACATCAGAAATTTTGGGTTCTCTTAAAGAACTCACTATAACAAAAGCTTTGATTGTTGAGCTAGTACTTTTGACTCTACTTCCACACCATTTTAAAAATATTTTGCCATCTTCCCTATTACCAGTTTCACTAGGCAATTCTAGGTCCTTTTCTCTTAGCCAAACTTTTTTCCAGCCTCTATCATTAGTCTTCCTCCATATACCTCTCTAGAAATATATCTTCTTTACTCAACATACATTTTAAAAACATAAATATGGATTATGTTTGGATTATGTAATCTCTTTCTTAAAAACAAAGGAATGGCACATAAATGCTTGTAAGGATGCAATCTTCAACATATCCTGTAGGGATTCCCATGGTCTAGCTTTTGCCTATGCCCACATTTTCATATTTTGCCAAATGCCCATCCTATTTTGTTACCCCCAACTATGTAAAGTGCTCCAGTCACTTCAGATTCTGTCAAGCTCTACTTTTTCTTGTCTCTAAAAATTTTCTGGTATCTTAATTTCTAACCCTTTCAGTCCTTTCAGTAAAACTTTTCATTCTCTTACCTTTATCCTTCATATCTCACAGGTTCTTTTCCATAAGAACTTATTGTATGTTTATTAGCTAATATACTTATCTTGCCCCAGCACCTTGGATACCCTTATGATAGTATGCTGCTAGAACTCAGGTCCCAGCATCTACTGATAATAACAATTACAGCAATCACTAGCATTTATTAAGGGCCTACGATGCATCAGGAAATGTTTAAGAACTGTAACTACACTAACTCATTGTTCCATTATACATGAAACAAGTGGAGGTTAAGTGAATTGCTTCAGCTTCTTTATTGAAGGATTATCAGTGCCAGAATTTGAACTGGGCTTGCTGGCCCCAGAACATATAACTGCCTCTCTTGCTAAGGTTTAATTAAGTGATTGTAGACTAGATGATTGAAGTATCTGAACACCCCTGGTTTTGTGCAAGAGTTGATGGCTTTTATTTTTACTGAAGGTACATTCAGAACACAGTGAAGTGTCAGCAGTTGCATGTTATTATGGTGATTGAGTTAATTTCTATGAATTGCTTAGAATACTTTTTAGTATATAGTACATGGTCAGTAAATGTGTTCTACTATCACATCTACCAATTTTTGAGAACCTCCTATAAGCTGGGTACTTTAATAACTACTTTACCTAGATTCTCTATTTTTATCCTTTTACTACTTTGAAAGATTGAAATTATTTTCTCTTATTTTTCAGAGAGGACACAAAAGATTAACACTCAATGGATCATTAAATGTCACACACCTATTAGTCTTAGAAGTAAGATTTAACAAAGGTCTATCAGTTTCTAATACCACGTGTTGTGTAGTTCATATTATCCACTAACAATATGTATATAAAAATTCTGGTTTACATTTATGAGTACATGAACAGAGTTTATTCTTAGATTATTATTTATTATTATATTATTTTCCATACAAAAACTATAAACCTAATGTTGTCCCACCCTGTATATGATATATAGAGAAAAAATTCTTATTTAAAATTTCATTTGATATCCTTTGCTGTATCATTCAACTTTGAAAAAATTCTATAATTTTACCTATTGACTATGGTTTTATATGCTTTAAAGTAAATGATTATCAAATATGTGAACTATCATAAGATAATATTCTCTCCTTTTAAAATAATTTTTTCTTCTTCATGTGTGAAATGAGTAGTGAGGTACATTGTAAGTTTCAAGTAGAAAAAAAAAACTTGAAACATATTCACATGAGAGATTAAGCCCTGTTTGCATAATTTGATTTTTTTGTTAACTATCTTACCTTTGAAATATTATTTTAAAACTTTGAAGAATTTATTAAACCGAACATACAGAACTGCACTTTCCATTTCCAGGCTTAAATACCCCTCAACTGCTGTCATCATACTGCTAATTGAAAGTTTGTGTGAAGCTGATAGCATTTTCAACAAGAACAAAAACATTGTTCTCCACTTTTAGATTTTGGTCTCTTCTTTTTTTTGGATGCTCCTAAAGCTGGTTAAAACCTTTTTTTTTTTTCTCAGCCTGTGTTTACTTAATTTTGGCTTTTGACTTACTGTATAACAACTTTGTTGTGTCACTGCTTATTACTCTATTATGTTTTACTTCCATAACTTCAAACACGGTAGCGCCCTCTCTAGCACACTGAATAAGATTTTTTTTTTAAAATACAGTTATAAAGAAAAATGAACAGGGAAAATGAACTCTAAAGAATAAAATCCTCTTGATATATACTTACCATTTCAAAAAGCTACTAACATGATAACAAATCACTGCAGTGTAACAGGGAAAGTTCAGTCCATAGAACATGAAAATAGTAAGATAAAGGATTTTGGGACGACAGTACAGTAGGTTGCCTCAAAAATATTTCTACCCACTTAGGTAACAATATGTGTGATTTAACAATTCTGGGACTCTGCCCACTACTGATGACATGCAGTTTCCAGGGGGAAGGCTTAAATCTAAATTACAGTTAATTTCAGTAAAGTACATGACTGACTTCAAAAAAAAGAAATAACCCATAGACAACAAGGGTAAGGTGAACTTACCTGGTTGGCACTGTTTCATACATTTTACCACACATAACTGATAGGAAAATGGAGCATGTCTGTGTGACCTCACTAGGAGAGAACACGGGAAAGCTCGTACCTGGTTTTTGTTAGACTTTGCCCCCTGTATCTCTTCCCTTTGATGATTTCAGTTTGTATTATTTTACTGTAATAAACCCTAACCAGGACACCAGAGTTTTTTCAAGCCTTCTGGTCTTGGGGTCATCTGTTGAGTTTGTGGATGATCTTAGGGACTCCTCAGATAACAAGAGTTGAATATTGATGGGTTCTTTTTTTATCTTGCTATTAAAGTAGCATAACTCTCAACTTTAAATTCGCAGTTTGTCCTATAATGATTTCTCTCTTCTCTTGTGCTTTCTGATTTTCTTTTTTATTCCATGTGGTAAGTGAGTCTAGAAAAATCTGGTCAGCAAATATTTTTCTCTCCTCAATATAGCAGGGTAGGTGAGTTGATCTAAACCTCTGTTTTCTCATACTTGTAAGTTTTCTCTTTGTCAGTCTTATCCATGGGAACTACAGTGTGCATTTGTGTGCAGATAAAAGGCTTTCCTTAAGCTTGAAGCATGAATCATATATACCAATCAGGCTTTTATCAGAGGTGCATGCTGGAAGATAAAGGGTCCTTGGAGAGGGACTAGAAAAGTATTTTTCTTCGATTATACTATTTTCCCTCATATGTGTAGCTCACTGGTATTCTCAAGAAGAGTAATTTGAAGAGGAATATTTTGTCCTAATTTTCCTAGAGGCTATATCTTCAAATAATACCAAGTACTAAATAATTTTCTAAGTGACAAGTCTTTCAAAAATGCCTTAAGACTTGCAAAGTGGAAGAATAATGCTAATTAGTGCTAATTGGTTGGAATAGATATGTCGAATAGCAAAAGCACTCAGTAGTTTCCTTTTAATTTATTGGCCCTGAGAACTAGCAAGTTGGGGGTTCATGGTCTCCTTTCCTCTTCAGCTAGTGACTGCATGTGTCAAACAATTAACCTCTTTGTACTTCAATTTTCCCATCTGCTTGGTAATAATGTTGACTTCAGAGGAATGCTATGACTAATACTGCTATATTTTAAGAAGTTATTTCTTCCTGTTAGCCTGGACTTAATTTTTGCTCCTCATTTTGACAATAAACTTCCTTAAAGGAAGTAGGTAACAAAATCCAAAAACAGCATGTGCTGGTACACTTCGTGGGGGACTATTTCCATGTTGTTCCAGAGGTCTTTATGTTGAATAAGAGGAGCAAATGATCACAGATGGAGCAACAAAGATGGTGGTCCCTAAGTGGCAGAACATTTGTGACTGTTTCTTCTGTGCAGATACCATGCTCTTACCTGAAATGCACTGGTTTCAAAGTAATAATCAGCAAAAAGTCCTACTTTTCTTAATAATAATAAAAAATATTTCTAGAAAAGCAAAACTAATGTCAGTAGCTCTCGACAATTAAAAATTATTTCTGATAAACTTTAATTTACAGCCATGCTATAGTAGGGTACAGAGCATGGGTTCCCAAAAAATAAAAGAACCTCCCAACCCTGAGGAAAAACAAAAAGAGGAAGGGTAGGAGGAAAGAATGCCCACAAAGCAGAAAACACAACAGTTTCAGGGTCATTGCATAACAAATGCACAGATTAACAGCCTGTGTCTTCCTGAAAGGAGGAGCTGCAGAGGAAGGTTACTATCTGGGACCAATTGTGTATGTGACTGTGAGAATACATGCCAGCTGAGGGACTCAGCAAAGTGACTTGTGACCAGGGGGATGTTCATACAGGGCCTGTGTTAGATTCAGGGGTCGAATGTCTCACCAAGGATGGATGGAGGTATGTGTGCCTGGTCATGGCTGGGAAACTTGCACCCTGACTAAAAATGGCCACCGAAAGAGGATTGAAAACACTGAGGAGCTAACAAAAATTGGGGACACTAACATACCATAGGAAGAGCCAGATGTTCAGCCATGCAGGAAGTTCTGAGCCAAGCCTTTAAAACTTGGGCATGCCGAGAAACATGGGGCCTGCCCCTAAGGCTGTCAGTGGGTCTATCTGTGGAGCTGGAGGTCTAGAGGCCCTTTGGAAACATCCTCAGCACCCTCCCTCACAGAAAATGGAAACAGACTTGGTGGTGCAGCGGGGGACCTGCCTGGCCAAGCACACAGGCACACTGGTGAGCTGATGTCTGGAAAAGAGAAACAAATGCTGCGAGAATTTCTCAAGCCAGTGCACACAGACTCATGAGAGATACTTGGAGCAAACTGTGACTGGGAACTCTGAGCTGCAGACTTCTGTGTTTCTGCAGTGTTACGGAAAAATGAAACAACCAGACACCGAGGGGTTTAGGAGCACGATCTTTATTTACGTGCAAGGGTCCAGAGGAGACAAACTCCAAATTCTGAGCCCAGAACAATAACCCCGCCCTCCTTTTATGCTGGGCCAAGTGGGAGAGGGTCTTGGGAGGCGTGGTATAGATTTGGCGAGAAGGGGTTTACAGAGGTGGGAGAAAAGCATTTACAGCATTAGTCAGGGCAATTAGCATTTCATCTTTAGTATCAGCCTTGATTCCCTCTACAGCAGGACGGTACTTTTGAATAGCATGTTCTGAAACCAGTCTGACTTGGCAGAGGGAGGTATGGCTATTCCATTCTGGGTTATTTTAAAGGGAGTAGGACTTAACGGCAGAAAACCTCAAGTTTACTTTCTCTCTGTATCTATCTCACACGCCTTTGAAGAAGCTGTTCTCTTGGTACAGGGGCTCTTGGTATGGGACATGGTGCAAGCTCTCTCTCTGGGTTCTTGGCATTTGGATGTTCTAGGCCTCTGGCCCTTCTCCCATAGGTGGGAGTGTTTATGGGACTAGGAGATGTAGGGCCCACTAGGGGCTTAGACCCTGTACAGATGGAAGCCTACTCCTGGAGGTAGGGTTCAATGCAGGTATGCATACCTCCCAGGACTACAGCATCTGAGACACCATGATCCATTGTAGCATGGCACGTGGTTTCCTAAACTGCTACATGGAGACTGAGAACAGTGCACCCCAGATCCTGAAGGAAAGAGCTACAGCGAGAAGAGAGCAACTCTGAAACCCACAAGTGCACATTCCAGACACGATGGGGATCTGTTTGCATGACTGGCTTATGGGAAGATAAGGAAATTAGGGACTCCTGGGCATGGTTTTAACAAGCAACGTTTTGGGGAGCAAGGGTCTCATGGGAGAGAAGGGCTTCCAGTGGCATATTCTCAGCCTCCCAAGGCTCAAGCCCTGTTAATAAAAACCTGTTTCCTTCAACACAAATTGTTGAGCCATATAAAAAGATGCCAAATGGCTGAAACCCAGTTTGCATAGCTACGATGCTAAAGCAAATTTCTTCTAAATTCATTACTCCCAATAAACTATCTGTTTACATTTGGAGAATTTAGAGTCAGCTAATTATTTGTTCCTTTAATATAATTAATTGTTAGGTGCCACATAATTTTTCTAATTTACTTGTTTTCAATGATATCTGCAAATGTAATAAACATACTCAAACTCCCGAATATTCTCTCCTATCCCTGTGTGTGTGTGTGTGTGTGTGTGTGTGTGTGTGTGTGTGTGTGTTTGTGTTTACTTTTGTGGTAAGAATACTTCTAATGGAATTATTTTATCTATTATGCTTACTTTAGCTGGTTATGTTAAGCAGGTTAAACTCTGGAATTCAACATATGCTTTAACTTAAAAATCATAGTATAGGAAATTGAGAAGTCAAAGAACTAATATGTACAACCCAAAGACATGAACTAAGAGGTGGGAGGATGATGGGATGGGGGTCAGGGTGAAGGAGATAAAGGGAGAAAAAAATGGGACAATGGTAATACCATAAACAATAAAATATACCCCCCCAAAAAATCTTAACCAACAATCAAAAAATACCCAAAACCATTATGTTTTGGTGGTCTTCTGAAGTGTACCCATCTTGCGGATTTTGTCATTAACATAGCGATTGTTGAATAATTTTGAGCATTACTTCAGTACTTATTATCAAAACATACTTTCCTAAAAACAGCACATGAAGTAGTAACTCTGTTTATTTAGAGTTTACAATTGAGAAAACAGAGGCCAAGACTCTGCAACTAGCAGGGGACAGGAGCGGGTGGCGGCGCCCAAGCACTCTGCCTCAGGAGCAGTGCTCTGAGCCGCTCACCCGGGCTCTCACCCTGCTTCATGCCCAGTCGTATGCCTCTTTCCAAGTTGTTACCAAATTAATAATTGGCTTTTATAATAATGGTATTTTAAAATGTCCAATGTATTTTTAGATTAAAACTGTCTATAGTGGTCTATTCGTATGTTGTAAACATTAGTGCTACTGTTCAACATAGTTGATTATGCATTTATTATTTTTATGCCTAATGATGAATATGTGTCCAATACTGAGCAAGAGCCAAACAGTTAAAAGTTATTTACAAATTGATTCATTATATCTCTTATCTTGTCCTATTTATTACATTGTCTGTTTTCTCCAGCAATGTAATAAAATAAAAACAGCAATAAATGCTAAGAATTGGGTGTTCATTACATTGTAAGCACTGTTATCTGCACGAAATTATTTACTATTAACAACTCTTGTTGATAGGTACTATCATTTGTTCCAGTTCACAAATGAGACCAATGAAGGACAGAGGTTAAACAAATCCCCAAGGGTCATGTGGCTAACAAAGCGAAGGAACAGGGTTTAAATTCAGTGCCTATAACTGCAAAATCTGTCTTTGGTAGCTTTTCAAATGTTCATAAAGAGAGATCAAGAAATATAGAGAAGTCAAGGAACTGAAGAAAACAAGAATGTACTGAAAATTAATTTGAAAATATTATATTTGAAAGAATAAGTACACAATAACAGGAATAAACTAGTAAATAATACTTTCAATAAATTTGTGAAAAATGTTTATTTTCATTTGCTTAGTGCTTTATTTCAAAGTAATTAATCCTTTGGTTGAATAACACATTGAAAAATTATTTAATTGAAAGGTCTGTTTTCATGAAGTAAGATATTCCGTAAACTAGAGACGATTTGTATATACTTCATATAAAAACAACTTTCAAAATAATTTATTATAATTTCTTATAAAAAGCCTAAAATTTGTGAACAATTATTGAAATCTTTAAAGCCAAAGCATTTGGGGTCTTTTTAGGTATCTTGAATTATTCTCAAAAATTTAATTATAACTTTTAGTTATGCCCTATATTTATGGGAATCAATTTTCATAGTATCCTTACAATTCTGTGATTTTTATAATGGATATATTAAACTTTAATACTTAAATATGGGAAAATGGAACTAATTATCTAGCATTGACAACCGATTTATCAATTGTGTATTCTGATACCAATGAAGAACAAAAGGAGAAGCTGAGCAATAAATATATTTCAAAAGAGTTGACATATTCTAATTTAGTACTTATGTCAGAGAATAGGTTGTGATTTAAAATTTTGATATCTAATTTGCATCATAAAGAAAGTGAAAATAAGTCCTTATCAGTTCTTTCATATTACAATGATTTTTCCTTCCACATAGATGTTTGACAAAAAAGATTAGTAATTCTGAATTCTGGAGCTGAGCTTCTTTTTAATGGCACTGCTTATAATCAGGGGAGAAGTGGCTAACTGCTCATGCATACATCTAAAGCTGTCTTTACTTAGTATAAACATTTAATTAAAAGTTTTATACATATTATGTATGATTACAGGGTTAACTAAGAAAACTGCAATGTGCTTTTTTAAGTTCAAGTAATATTATAAAAATAACCAGTAAATTATATGTTAGTTGTGCTATTTCAAATTGTAAGGATGAGAAGTTGGTAGATCCAGAGTTGGGAGTTTGCTGAATGTGGGCGAAAGTCTCACGTACACACACATGCGCACAAACACACATTTAGAGCAGTGTAGATCTATTTAAACGCATACCCTCACTCACACGTACACATTCATTTTTTCACTCATTCATTCAAAAAGTATTTGAGTCTCTAAGATGTGTCAATGCTAATGGAAGGTGCCAGAAACTATGATAAATAAAACAGGTATGTTCTATGCTCTCTTTGAGGAAAGGATGCAGAAATAACTGCAGTTAAATGGAAAAGTACAATAGTGTTCTATGTGGGCATATATGCAGTATTAGTCTCAGTAACGGATGATAATTGAAAGCTTTCTTGAAAAAGTGACATTTGAAGCTGAGAGATTTAATTAAGGAGAGAGGAAGGCAAGACTGCTCCAGGCAGAGTGAACCAATAACATCTAATGGTAAAGGTATCCTGACATTTGGAGGAATCGAAAGGAGCACACATAAACAAGGCTGGCGAGAGAGATAAGGGAAAGAGTAGTATGAATGGGCTTTGTAAGTAAGTTAAAGAGTTAGGGCTGTATTAAAAAAAAAAATAACAGTACACTATTGAAGGGATGGTGTGCGTTACAAGATCAGCATTGCATTTTGAAAATTAATTTCATCTGCAGATGAGAATGGGTTGGAGGAAGAAAATAGGTGTGTATGCTGGTGTCTACTAATCAATTGCAGCCATTTAAAGGAATCATGAGGATAATTCTGATTAAAATGGTCTTAGTGGAGAAGGATGTAAATTAAAAGATTCTAAAGCTGTGAAAAGAGGAAATTTGTCAGAAATGGATGACATCTTATATGGATGGAATACATAGGGAAAGTCGAGAGTGATCCCCAGTTTTTGGACTGAAGAACTAGATAGAAGATGTGAAAATTACTGGCAGAGGGATCACCAAAAAAATTCAGGTCAATAAACGCATGAAAAATTTTGACTCGTAATATATTAATTTAGTTGAAATACAAGAGAGGACCCCCAAAAATGGAATTTATTTTTTTAATTGTGTATTTATTCTTACATGCTTAAATTTCTGTCACCTTCAAAGTACTCTCCATTTGTTGCAATATACCTTTGGGGACTTTTTTCTACGTCTCAAAACAGCTTTTGAGCTCATTGATTTTGAGGCCACATCAGCAACATGTTTCCCTTTGAGGACTTTTTTTTTAATCTGGGGAAACAAATAAAAGCTTCTTAGGGTGAGATCAGGTGAATAGGGAGGCTGGGACACGAGATCATGCCATTTTTGGTCAAAAACTGCTGAACACTAAGCACCGTGTGGCAGGTGCAGTCATAAATCACCCATCATGGAATAGGCAAATGCGTTGAAAGAGTCTTCAAAAAAAAAATTCACTGAAGGCAAACCCAGCCTCTCATAACAGCACCAGCTAGCACACTGATACAGATGGGTCCCTAGAACACTCACCTAGCAAGGGAAGTTGGTATATATGGTAATTTATTATATATAATAAACACTGGCTGAATACCTTTATAAAGTACTGATAAATTATTCAAGTTCTCCAAATCATAACACATTTATTTTGAATCAATATGTTTCAAATCAGATCAGAAAATTAAGCCAGCTTTTAACTATTATTATCTAATCCTTTAATACAATTGTATATGTGACTATTGTCTCTAACTACTAAAAGTAACAGGTGATTAAAAGAGATGGTTATTTATTAATGTATTTTAAGCTTCCTTAGAAGGCGAATAAAAGTATATTGTAACTAACAGAGAATTTTTTAGTTGTCCTATTATCAACCATGATAAATACTAACTAAAATATTGATATATGTCAAATTTGCAGTTAATCATACACTTAAATCATTTGGGGACATCAGTGGAGATTGATATATTTTGTTGAATTTAATCTTACCTTTTATAGCACAGTTTATGACTACAAGTGGCTATTGAATTAAATGAGGACTCCATACAATATACTTATTTTACTGTAGCAACATCTGATGTATGATTGCTGATATAAATGTATGGAAACATTATGTTCTTTTATAATTTTACTGCAGCTTCAGAGAAATTTTCTTAGAAAATATACTGTAAATTATTTTCTGACCCATAGGTCATAAGCTTTGGTTCAACTTGATGATAGTGGCATCTATGTGTTTATTTCAAACAATATTTTACTCCAGGGGCTCATGTTCTTTGCTCTTTTGCCAGTTCCGTCTTTCCTTTTACTCCCTCTCCTATTACCTAATCCACTCCCAAAGCTCACCAGAAGCCTACCAAGACTTCCCCAGCCTTTTTTTGTTATTCCATGTTTCTCAATTATCCCCATCCTTCCCAGTTGGAACAAATTTATAATTTTCCAGTTTTAAGGACCTGTGTTGGTTGAATAGGACAAAAGTGAAAGAAAGCAGTGGAATCTGGGAGGGTAATCCTTCAGTGGACGTTTATTATACATTTGTTTCAATACTTTAAATGATCTGAAATAAATATTATTTATATCCTGATGTCAGTACCAACAGGTCGTTTATTCAATTTTTGCTCTAAAATATTACTCAGTAGATTTTCTCTTGATTAGAGAGACTTAGACCACATCAAATTTTGTAAAAACTTTTTTCTATGTATTTATAATTCTCAAGAGGGAAATGAAAACAATAGATAAGTCAAAACTTGCATTTCAAGAATTCTTGATCTAGGTCAAAAGTGGAATATGAAATATAACAATATTGAAATTGATACAGGTAACGTCTGCATTGTAATTGGCACCTAAAAAATGGAATGTGAGAAAATAAAGCATGGAAATGGTTTCTTGAAACAAAAACTACAGTTAACTATCATAAATATTGCAGTTGCTGCAAAACACAAACGAAAACAAGCAGTTCTTCAAAGTATCCCAAACTAAGGTCTCAAAGTATCAATGACAGAATAGATTACTTGAAGATAGAGTCAGATAAAAATATTTGGATTAGCTCATAATTATTTCCTCACATGTCTTAAGAATAATATTGAGTCAAACTATAACTTTTGACACAAAGCATGGGGGTAAATGCTTGCAAATTCTGCATCTGATAAGGAGTTATTGCCCAGAATATAGAAAAAACCTTAAAACTCAAAAAAAAAAAAGACAAATACACAAACTAAAGAAGAGACAAGGATTTGAATAGACACTTCTTCAAAAAAGATACCAAATGACAAAGAAGCAAATCCAAAGATATTCAATATAATTAACCCTCAGGGAATTGCAAATTAAAATGCAAATTTATTTGCACCTCTATACTCCCCCTTGGGTGGCTATAATAACAAAGATAGACAATAATAAGGATAGACAGTAATAAGTGTTGTTTAATCTGTGGAGAAATTGTAACTCTTAGACTTTACTGGAATATAAAATGTTGCAGTCACTTTGGAAAACACATAAATTGTTAAACATAGAAATAGCATGTAACACAGTAATTTCATTCCTAGGTATAAATAAAGAGAATTGAAGTGCCAAAAACTGTGCTTAAGCATTCAAAGTAGCACTATTTTTAATAGCCAGAAGTGGAAATGTGGAAATGACTCATGTGTCCATTGATTGATGAAGGGATTAAACTATGACACATGCATACCATTGAATGCTATTTTAAAATGCAAAGAAATGAAGTAGTTGATCTATACACTTTGATATGTGAAAACCTTGAAAACACCATGCTAAGGACAAGCAGCCAATCATAACTGAATACTAAGTGCAAGCAACCAGTTACATACATTTTGTATGATTACATTATATGAAATGCTCTTAATAGGCCAACCTCTAGACATAGAAAATAGACTATGGTTGTCATTGTCCAGGCCAGGAGAAAGCGGAATGACAGCATTGGGCACAGGGTTTTATTGAAGGGTAATTAAAATGTTCTCAAACTACTAAATTGTGCTCTTAAATGGGTGAATTTACAAGTGTAAATTATATCACAATAAAGCTTGTAATAAAAAAAGGAAGTAAAAAAGTTTTTATAAATTTTGGAAAAAATTTTACCAAAATCCATTCCTTACTTGATGACAAAAACAACCCTCTAAGTTTTAATAATGATACATTAAGAGAGATAATTAAATTTTGTTTATTTTAGTGTCACAGTTTTTAAAATTTTTATCAGATGATATAATTTAACTGCATAAAGTCTATTATATTAGAAAGTAAATATGTAGCTAAACTAATTTTAAATAATATGGTTATACTTTCTGTTTTGTGTCACCAGTATTTGTAATTGAAATGTGCTATGTATTTTCAGTGACATTTATTTATTTCATGGAGGCAAAAAGGGGTGTTATTTTATCATACATTTTTATTGATTTTATGGTATTTTAAATACTTTTATATTTAAAAATGTGAATAATTGTATTAAAATTTGAGTTTGCAAAACTTTCATTTTGCTCCAAAATTATAATCACAATTTACATGTTGAATTTTTAAATACTTATTTTAAAAGTATATTTGAGGCATTAAATTAAAATATAAAATGTGTTGTCATTTTTCCTGAAGTAGCTTTATTCTGTGTCTCTTATTGTGGCTTTTCAGGCACTAGGTTTTAAGAGTATTCTCTCTTTAGATACTAAATTTACCTTCTATCACTGAACACTTTCAAAATAACTGGTTCTTTGATATCTGACACTAGACTATCCAAAAAACTGAACCTTAATAAAATTTCTTCCCTCAATTTTTCTAAAGCAGTATCAATGAGTACCATAAATCTGGAATTCATTGCATTATCTCTAAAGAAATATGACAGTATAGGCATAATAAATTGGTATAATATGCAATAGCTTGAAAATGCAAATGCTAAAATTAACTAATGCTGCATCTTTGGACTTAGTCGCTGTATGGTACCTAGAACAAAACTGTGTTTTCTCTCTGTTACTTTATGCTGAGCTGATCTCACTGAGGAGCATTATTCTTCAATGGGAAATATTTTAAAAATAAGTCTTCCACTTTTAAATCATATCATATTAAAAGTTACTGAATTGTCCCTGGTTGATGTGGCTTGGTGGATTGACTGCCGGCCAGTGAACCAAAGGGTCAATAGTTCGATTCCCAGTCAGGACACGTGCTTGGGTTGCGGACCAGGTCCCCAGCAGAGGGTGCACAAGAGGCGACCACAGATTGATGTTTCCTTCCCTCTCTTTCTCCCTTCCTTTCCTCCTCTCTAAAAATAAATAAATAAAAACCTTTAAAAAATTTTTAAAAAGAAGTGAATTTTCCTTTTCCATTATGATCTAAATGTCTCTGGATAAACTCAAGGATTATCCCAGTTAAAATGTACTTACTGAGGGAAAAAAACAAATAAACAACACTATATGTATGTATGTATGTATGTATGTGTGCACACACACACATATATGTATGTATATGTATATGTATGTATGTATGTGTGTACATACACACATATATGTATGTATATGTATATATACACATACACACAATAAAATTATAGTTCACTCTGAAATAAATGGACATCAACTTCCAAGAACTAGTGACAATACTTTTCCTCACTATGTTTACCTTAAACATTCAGCATTTTCTTTCAACAGAGAATGGATTTACTTCACCTGTCAACTGCTATAGGATATACCTCAACCCAGTCCAGACAGAGTTGCCTTCCCTCCCTGTGATCTGAGAGGACACCATGTGATATGTAGAAAGTGAATGGCAGAGAAGCTCTGTCTACCCAGGGAAATCGAAGGAAAAATAAAAATGAACTTTAAAAAAGACCTTGAGACACAAAAAGGAAGAAGTGCACTCTGAAGCCTCAAAGTAAAATAAAATAGTTGTCTATTTTAGAGAAAACTGAAAAAAAATCAGATAACCTTACATTTGCATTCAGGATACAATGTAAAAATGTGTGAACTTTATGCAATCATCACAGAAAATTATCAAAAAAATGTGATGGCGGAGCTCAGAGATCAAAGTTAGATGCAGGGCAATCCTGTCTAAATCAGACTGAGAAGTTGCAGCATGCATACAAGTAAGTCTAAAAAGGGTAAAATTTAAATGTAAAAGTGAAACTATAAATTTTAATATAGATTATTTAAAATGTAAACTCATAATAAGAAAAACATTTTTGCCTGTAATTCTTTAAAAGAGAGGTTTATATTTTCAAATACAAAGAAATGTATACTTTCCCACATTATGTGAAATGATAGAATAATCTGACATATAACTACTGAAGATACTTGAAACACTTATGAAAACAAAGATGAAATATTCCTAATTTATCAAAGTCATAATAAAAGTGTCTGCATGCACAGGTTATTTGCATAACTTTGAGGGTAGGTAAAATTTTAAGAGACTATAAAATTGAGACTTCAAAGTAACACTCCTTGGAACCCAAGTCCAAGTCTTCTTTCATTTTATATCTTCTACTTTATTTGACCATTGAAATAAATAAAATATTATTGACACTAAAATGTGGACTTACTGTCATATATATCTGTTCTATTCTGGATATTCAACCAAGTACAATTAATCTTCCTAGAAGAACTTTTCTCCCATTTTCATGTGGAATAATATAAAAAGGAGGGGTGAAGTTTGAATTAATAAATATTAGCCTATTTTCACAATTTGTGTGTACGTATTTAAATTTTATTCAGGGTCAAAATAATATTTTTTTATTTTCAGTTTTGTTTCCCTTCTCTGTTACTTCTCTTTATTCCCATGCTACAATATTGTTCAACATTGAAACAGGAGACTTAAAAATAACTGATGATGCTATCTGACACCATTGTTTTGAAAGGTGACATATTAATGTGGTTTTATTCAATTAAGTCACATTAATTAAATGCTGTGAGGACTGTAGCGGAGTGAGGGTTTTGTATAGCATAAGACTCAATGTTAGAATGAGAATATCTGTTCTTCATGATATTTGAAGATAAGAATTATTGAATGCAAATGGCTTTGTGTTTTATGCTGCCTTTAAAACTTATAAAACTGCTTATAACATTGTTAAAACAAAATTGTCTTCTTAAAATAGCTCTGTCTCAGATTAGTAGTTTCAAAAGAAGTCTATCTCAATTATATTTTGAAAGTTTCAATGTCAAATACATTTTGTTTAGGCACTTAAAAAATTTTATTCCTCCTGCGCTCCCTTGGGATTCCTGCCCATGTGTACGCAAGATGATGGCCTGGCGTTCTCAAGCTTCTTTCCACCTGACCTCTGCTTGAAAGAGAGAAGGTGAAAGTCCTTACTTCCTGTCTTTCTTTGATTACCAAGTTTCTGAGAATGAACTGCGTTGTATCTCTCAGGTAATTTTATAAGGTTCAGAGCGCTGCATCTTGGATGAACCAGCAGATTTCGGCAGAACAGAGGGCTGGCACTGACAGGCCTACCTAGTCTTCAGTTTTGGGGGCATGATACCCTGTAGTTGCTTAATGGCAGCGGCCAAAGCAGTGGCATTTCTCTAAATCTGGATTTCAGCTGCAGTGGTGACTCAAAAAGCCTATTATATTTTCTTAACTTCCAATCCTCCAGTCCTTCAATGATTTTTATATACATTATTGTTATTATTATTTTACTTAATATGCTAACAGTGGTTTCTATACTTCATATCCCCTTGGTTAAACAAATTGTAAAAATTTACTTTTGAGAATGTGAGATTTTTTTAATTTCTGAGAAAAGTTTATATGCAAAAGTACTGTTTAGAATTACTTGGGTTTTTAAAATCTCCTCACTGAAATTGAAATGTCCTAGAGCCTTCTCTACTTTAATTCTTGTTTTCCTATTTGTAAATATATAAATTTTACATAGAATTTTACATAGAATTTACATAGAATCACTATTGGAAAAAATTTGTCTTGCTTGTCTCAAATTTAATAGAATAGCCTTAAACCATCAGCTATTTAAATGCATCTATAAGTTCGATGCTTTCAATTATATTTTCAATAACTTCGAGTAGTTGACAAAGGATTTTAGCAACAAAACAAGCACTCTTCCAAATATTTAAAAATCTCCTAGAAGTAATTAATTAATGAGACTATGTTGATAAGAAAAATAGTAATATTTATAACATTCTAATGCTTATAAATACCTTAAATACTTTCTCTAAATAGCAACCAAACAGTGATTGTTTCCAAACATAAAATAGAGGTGCCCATGTAATAAGCTGGGTTAATTCCATCATGTCTATTTTTAATTCTACCTCTGACCAGATTTTGGGAAGGAAAAAAAAAACAGTTTGAAAAAGATTAATGTCCAGGAACTTAAAGTTTACTTAGTAAGTGATTTATTGTTAGTGATATTTTGCGCAAAATAGAGGATGCAAACTTTGAGGACTATAGTCTCACAGTAAATTAGGTATACTAGAGAGAGGTCTGTTTGTTGTTGTTGTTGCTGGTTTTTTTTTCCTCTTTGTTTCTTTTTATTTTTTCCCTAAACATCACCTTATTCCAAGTCTGCATCTTTCAGATGAATTGGTTTCACAGCCTGTGTCTTATGCATTTAAGCCATACCCTTATGCGATTCTTTCTTTAATTGCTTCACTGAAGCCTACATACTTTTAGCTTTCTGAAGATAATTTAATGGTTTGAAGAGGATTTCATCACCCTTATCTTTACCCAAACTGTAACCGAGCAAATCAGGGCTCGGCCATGTGGTGACTTGGCATTGACCCAACAATTAGTGTTGAAGGAAATGGGTTTTCATTAATGGGGTTCCAACTTTGGAGCTGGGCGGGAGCTCCTGCTCAGAACGCTGCTGCTCAGAGCCCTCCTCTCCCATGAGACCCAGCGCTTCCCTTGCTCCCCAAAAATCCATAAGCTAAAACCATGCCCAGAATTTTCCAATATTTTTATCTTTTCCCAAGCTGGCTGTGCAAACAGACCTCCAGCCTCTCTGGAATGTGTGTTCATGGGTCTCAGAGCTGTCATCCTCTCTCAGCAACTCTCTCCTTCAGGATCTGGGGCACATCGTTCTCATTCTCCATGTGATGGTTCAGGAACATGCGTACCTTGTTACACTGCATCATGGTGGAGTCCAGGGAGGCACACGTCCCAAGAGGGTGGCCTCTCCACGTGTCCTTCAAAGAAGTGGAAGTCTGAAGCTCAACATTCCCGGTCACAGTTCAGCTCCAAGCATGTCCCACGAATCTGTACTTGGTTAGGCAGGTCCCCGCACAGCCCCATCAGCTCTGGTGCTGTCTTCTCCTTCTTACCCAATACTGCGTCGCCTCCCCCTTTCACACGAGACCTCGTGACCGACTCCCATCTACACCATTTCAGACCATGTGGCTTCTTCTCATAGTGGCTTGGACCTCTTCCCTTTCAGCCCACCCTTATTTTAAATGGTTGGCCCAGAACTTACTGTGTGACCTCATATCCAGCCTCTCCTATGATGTACATTTTTGCCAGTTCCTCCATATATTTTACCTTCTTTTGGCTGCCATCTTTAGTCAGGGCAAGAATACCCAGTCACTTCCAGGATGGGAATCTGCCCCCTACCTCTCATGCAGTCACTGTGTAAGCTCCTCCAGCTTTGTCATAAGTGCCCAAATGGTCTCAGAGTCACATACCCATTTCTCCCTGGACAGCAACCCTCATCCTTCAAAAAAGGCATGGTTATTAACTTGCAATTGTTATGCAAAATATCTTAAACACCATGTCATCCATTTCCCTTCTCCTCCGATCAAGCTTGTGGGGGGTTTCTTCTATTTTCAGGAGACCCTTGCTCTGTATTACAAAACCACTCCTTTCCTTGTATCTTTTAATAGAGGTATTTGTTCAAACATTAAACAGTGGGATAGCAACTCCATATATCTGACATTGAGACTTACTTTTGACCCAACCTAACACTTCTTCTCTCCCCAGAAACAGAATTCTACACAAACTGAATTTTCTACAAAAGTCACACAAGGATGATCAGACAAGCAGAGGACACATTTCCAATGGTGATTTCTAGCATTGATGCATATTCTTTTTATTTTTTTAAAGAGGGAGCAATATTAAATACAGCAAATATTTTTCCAGGTTACGTATGAGTAGTTTAAAATATTTCTTTAAATTTAGATAAATTCTTTTTTCTTCAACTGATTATTCATTTCTTCATCTATTTCTCTGTGCTTTTCCCCCCCCTATTTTAGAGTACCTAACCTTCATTTTTTTTTCCTCTGGGCAATATGAAAAGTTTATTGAAGTTAAGGACTAGATATATATTGACAACCATTCAGTGTTCAAGAGAAGGGCTGCATCTCTTAGAATATTACAATTTTCTAAGAATAAGACACTAAACTCAAACTGGGAATAGCAGTCTTCATTGGTTCACCTGCCTCTCCCATGTTCTCTGATAAAGTCACTTAAAGTTTTATCAATGCAGACTAGATGGTGGCAGGATATTTGAACTAGAAATAGCTTTTAAAATAAGAGGATAAGAGAAAAGATTTTTTCCTTATCACATTTTGCCCTTAGTACTCATTTTTTGTTAGGCTACAGATGGTGTGCAGCTTGTTTCCATAACGCCTTCAGACCTCCTGGCATTAGTCACAACTTCTAAGAATGTGTGAACTCTTTTGGTCCCTAACCTTGGATACCTTGGGTGTCCACAGGACTTGACAACTATTAAATAAGAGTAAGGAAAAAGTTGCCCAAGTAACTATTAATGGAAGCATACGTGCTACTGTGTTTGTAAATGCTCTGCGTTCTTGAAGCCAAATCTTTACCCCTTCATTTTCAAGCAAACCTTTGAGAGCTGTAAAAATATTCCAACCTCCTCAAGACCTGGATAATTAACTAATGTGAGAGAAGGAAAATGAAGTAAGCATAAATTATCATGTGCACACTTTCACACAAAAATTGCACTGAATTCCTAAATACAGAAACAAGCTGTATTAGTCTGGGTTCTCCAGAAAAACAAAACCAATAGGAAGGACTAATGTGCAGTTGGTTGGCTTGAGAACTCAGAGAGCCATTGATGTAAATGCCAGTCTAAGTTCAAAGGTAGGAGAAGGCTGATGTTCAAGCTCAGACACAGGTAGAGAGAATAAATTCTCCATACCTCAGTTTTTCTGTTCTTCATAAGTTGTCATAGGACTGGATGAGGCCCCCACGTTGGAGAGGGTGATCTGCTTTTTCGGTCTGCAGATTCAAATATTAATCTCTTTGAGAAACACCCTCACAAGCACACCCAGAATCACATTTAACCAAATATCTGGGCACACTGTGATTATATGTCATATTGGTACATAAAGTCAACCATCACAAATCTTAATGGTACCTCCAACACTTAGTAAAGCATTGTATCATCAGTTCGCTACTGTTTATTTTATAGAAAATATTGATATCAACATAATTCTACTCCATCGCAATTCTCTTCCTCTAACAATCACATTCGTATAGTTAGAAAATTAAATAAAAGGAGGATACTGGCCAGTCTGTCCCCCTAATGGTCCAACTAATCCCCCCTTTTACTGTTCTCATCTTGCAGCTTCCATGAGATCTCAGGAGGGAGAATCCCTTTAATTTCACTCAAACACACTTTCACTTGTGTTTGTGCTCCATTTGTATGGCTACTTGTATCCAAAACAGGTGAATTAAACCCATAACTGCCACGAAAATGTCATCGTTTTTAAGATTTTATTTATTTATTTTTATTGAGAGGGAAAGAGAAGGAGAAAGAGAGAAAAGGAAGCATCGATGTGAGAGAGAATCATCCATTGGTTGCCTCTCGCATGCACCTTGGCTGGGGACCAAACCAGCACCCCAGGTATGAGAACTGGCCTGAAAACAAATCTGAGACCCTTCAATTTGCCGAGCGACATCCAAGCAACTGAGCCACACCAGTCAGAGCTGAAAGTTTTGTTTCTGAAGTCCCAAGAAGTAGCCTGGTCAAGTCTGACAAGCAGACATCTATTTTGGAGATATTGGCCACCTTATCCTCCAGAATAGAGCCATGGAGATAGTATGTATCTTTTAAAGCCCCAAAGATGGCTTTAAGTAACAGCTCTTTCCACTTTTAGCTTGCTCAAGTTACTTAACCTCTCTGAACTTCTTTTTTCCCTTCCATAATAGTCTTGCAGGGTACATGAAATTAAATGAGACCATGTGTGTGAAATGCCAGACTTGCTTGCTCCAGTCTGATTCTCAAGCAGAATCAGGTTGAATGGTGGTGAAGTGTGGTACCTAAAGAGAACGGTGTCGAAGTAATTCAGTAAGGTTCACAATCTGCTCCCTTTCCTAATGCGTTTTTTGTTTCCCAGGATTATTCTCTCTAATAATTCTCCTCCCTTACTTTTCCAATATAACATATTTTCGATACTGTTTTCTGGAAGTCACTGGAAATACAAATCTCAAATACTACTGTCTTCCAATTTATAGTAAAATATTTATTTTTATGTCAGGAGAAAGAAAACCAGGAAGGCACTGAAGAAATATAAAGACCATGGTACCCAACATTGTTATAAGATCTTGTTAGAAATGTGAAATCTCAGAGTTCTAAATCAGAATCTGTGTTTTCACAAGATCCCCTAGGGGATTAATATTCACATTAGAGTGTTAGAACACATTGCTGTAGAATATTTTACAAAATGTGAAGATGCTTATGTGGAAGTTTCTTTCCCTGAGAATACTCATGATGTGGCATTACCTATCCCTGTAGTAACTGACATTATGTTCAACAAAATACATTTTTTTTTGTTTTTTAATTAGACTGGTTCATCTTATTTCTACTTAAAACACAGGGTTTCTAAGGTAATAATAGATCCAATGCAGAATGGCAGGGAACCCTGGGTCATTAAGACCTCCCAGATCAGGTGACTTCTTGGGTCCTTCTACTTACCCTTTTCTCTTTCCCATCTACCATGATTTTGTTATGAATATGCTGAAAATTTCCACAGAATTTTTGCTTTCTGCTACCTTTTCTGATGATCAACCCCCTACTAACAACTTGTTACAGGTAAATTTAAGTTATGAGTGTTCTGATTTCATTGTTACAATTATTAGCGGGATGGCATATTCTTTCTTAAAATAATATTATAATCAGTAAGCTGGTCTTAGGAATGTTCTAGAATTAGGCATATACCTGTATACCAAAAATAAATAAATAAATAAATCACATAAATCTCGTCAGCTGCACCAACTATTCAAACTAACTTATGCTCTGCTCCAAATAGAAGTGGTCATTAAGCAAAATATTAGTTTCATGGTCAAGTACAAAGATTATTTTAGATAGATTTTTTAACCTCATTCTCTTGATTCTGCTTCTAGAATTAATTTCCACTGAAATCAATTGTCTGAATGGTAAGCATAGGTTAAATGGAGCCCTCTAGATAAATTCTGATGACTATTTAGTTTAGAATTGCAGTATTTGAGGAATGGAAAAAAAATAAACCTATATAATAGTGAAGAAATTGGTACATGGTTTAACAAATAAATAAGGATGACTAAAATACTTTTAATAAAACATTATATAACTTCTAATATTCTTAGTAGTTTATTTGATTTTCTTTGTGATTTCCTAAAGGATTATAAGAATCAATTAATTTTCATTTTTATTGTGTAAAATATATTCATGTTTTTAAATTTATCTAGGACAAGTTAAAATATAAACCTGTGAATATTTTTAACGTGAATTTTTAATTGATATGTTTTTTAGGGAGTATTCTATGTTCTTTCTTACTGGCAAACACATATTAAAACATACCATATTTTATTTGATACCTATATTACATTTGGAATCTAACAAGAGAAGGTGAAAGTTCACATATTAGAGGTATGCAAGGGAAGATTTTAACTAAGAAATTTGAGGAAACTTTTGTGTAAGTCTTGATTATTGTAGATATGATTTTACCCCATAGTACTTATGAACCCTGAGTAATTAGAACTACCGGTATTATTGAGTAGCTTAGTGGCAAGAAAGATAAAAATGCAATTATTCAAAGCTATTTTTTCCCTTTCAAGAAAATAACTTTAATAATGTAAAAGTCTATAGAAAAATAAAATTACAAGTCTCAAATTGTATTTAGAAGTAAACCTGATAATTTTTCCTACCAAGTTATTGTATATACTGTTCTGTCTATGCAGGTGCAAATTTGCATGTATAGAAAAAGTTGTGTTTTTTAAACAATTTACACAAATGCCATCACACTGTTTGCATTATTTTGTACTTTATCATGATTATATAATTAATTTCTACACACACATGCATGCACACACACAAATGAACCTAATCAGTTTAAGGGTAAATTTCAGCATAAGAGTAAATTTAAAATTGGCTATCATGCTAAGTCTGAATCCTTCCTAAGAGTTTATTTATATCATACATATTTTTTAAAAATTGACGTTTTGATTTATTCAATAGGGAGTCACATAATTTATAATTTAACATAAAATCAATTAGATATTATATTTTTTAATATGTCATGTTATTTTTCATTTTATACTTTCACTCTTTGATCAGTGGGCTACTTGAATGACCATTGTTAGCTCACAGGATATTTAAATATAAAGTACTATTTTTCTT
Source organism: Mormoops blainvillei (assembly GCA_004026545.1). NCBI lineage: Eukaryota > Metazoa > Chordata > Mammalia > Chiroptera > Mormoopidae > Mormoops > Mormoops blainvillei. The sequence goes on from PVJD01004558.1 coordinate 129,813, forward strand.
GATTTTTATGTTCCTTCACAATTTAATATTATTCATAATAATTATGTCATTGCTCATCTTCTGTACACACACATCTCTCTTCCTCCTTGGATGTATGTCATAATTTATATTATTTAATTTAATTTAATTTTATTTTATTGTGACACTCAACAGAGATTCTTTGGAGTATTTTTATAGATTAATAAAACATTCTTCATCAAGCTACCACTGGCTAGCTTGTCAATTTCATCATACCTATGAACAATAAAGGACTACAGGGTTTTTGGCACAGAATAATCACTTTTTCCCCCTTTTTCTCATTGTTACTACAGAAGTAATAGTATTCCACTGAGAGACTTGAAGGAAATACACTTATGTGTGAGTTCAGACACATCAAACCATAAATCTCCCCCTTCCTTTACGTGGTCTAGAACTGTTGAAATTTCCTTACAGTACAGTATTTTTATATAAATCTTTTATATAAGCTAATTTTCTATGATCTGTTATGTTCCATTAATAGAATTTAGCTTCCTCTCCACTAACCAGAAAAATCTACATTATACATTTTTTTGGTTTAACATGCTAAACATTTCTATTAACAAATGTTTTATTTGACTACCAAACATTTAGTTGTAAATATGTGTGAATATCAACAAATAAGTTTAACATAGTATTTTTTTTTGTATAAACTAGACTTGTGGAATATTTACAGCAAGTTGCAAAAATAAGTTAGCTAAAAACAAAATTTTGTGTAGTTGTATTGTGAAGACTTTTTGCTGATTGCATTTTTTGGGGTTTAGCTTAATGTTTTTCTTTTCCTGTTTTGTTCCAAAAAAAAATTTAGGTTTTTTTTTTTTCTCATAACTGCATTTTCAAAGTAAATGTTTTTTAGAACAAAATGATTTTAATTCTCTACATCAAAGCAGAAGTGCAAACATTATCCAATTTAGACAAATAAAAAAGAAAGTCTATGCAGAAAATACATGTAACTAATGATGTTTTTATAAATAAAATTATATTTCCATACTAATATATTAGTCTACTCATGATATTCATAATTATGTTATTTAGAATATTTCAAAAGTAACTTTAGGTTGATATTTTAACACAGATACACAGAGTAGATTC
>PVJD01004559.1:0-47004 GCA_004026545.1 Mormoops blainvillei
CAAGTAAAGATACATTTCTGGAACAGCAGCAGTAATTGCAATCAACTCATGAATAACTTTTCATCTACCTTTTTCTCCAAGATCCTATTGTTAACCAGTCCACAACATTGATGCCTCCGATAAGCACTTAAAGGATACCATTCTTATCTACAACTATTTCTGATAGCAGACCCTACATTAGTGAGAGTTGAGTCATATATGAGACACACCTTCGATAGATATGGAATGTAATTCATATCTCCCAGAATTGAAGGCCCCCAGAGCCGGGGGAGCAGTCTCCAGGCTGGGCCTCGGGGGTGACCCCCGAATAGCACCACACACCAACACCTAAAGACAACTGCTCCCTTTGCTTCGACCAAGAAGCCGGGACTCACAAAGCAGCTGTGCCGATTTGTAGGGACAACCTTCAGTTAAAACCTGGGGTACAGAGAACTGTTACCAGGACCATTGCTTTATTTGCGATCTGGGTTACCAGAAATGACAACAAGATGTGCTATCTTCTGGGCCAGGATAGCCCATTGTAACTAGTACCTACCAAGTTTCTGCATGTTTTTTCCAGAGGGAATTGTTGTATATGTAGCTACAGATTTTGTGTGTCCCTGAGAGGAGGTGAGTTTAGGAGCATCCTCTGTCACCATATTGAACTGGAACCTCTAAATAAATGTACTTTTGTTTTTGTTTTCCTTTTGGCTTCATAAAAATGTGTTGGTGGAGGAATTTAATATGACTCTTTTTCAAGATCTTTACATACGACCTCATAAACCAAGGGACAAAAACACTAGAGAGCCAAATTTGATCATTTGGGGGAAAAGTGTGACAATGGTAAATTCAGATGAAGCCAGTGAAGATTTTGTCCGTATGAAGGTGATTTTCCTCTGGAATAATCTTTAAAAATCACCTGATGTGTGTTTCAAAGTTTAGATATTTTATAGGAAACTAGAGCTGAAGGCAAAACAAACAAACAAACAAAAAAACCAAACCCAGACATTTTAGCCAAATGAAAACAAAAACAAAGAAAGAATATTTGTTCCTCAGAAGACAACAATTATAATTTGATAATTTGATCATTTCTTACATGAATATCCAGCTTAAAGCTGTCTTTACAATATTGGAAAAAAGCAAAAACCCAATTAAATTCGTTAACATTCATAATAAATTACCTGCATGCAATTTACCAGCATTTTCATGCTTGTTCTACTAACAACCTGGGTTATAAGTTTTCTATGAGTGACTTTAAAAGAAAAATAGGCTCCACGTACATAAAACATACACATTTGAAATTGAGGTCAACAGCTAACATTTACTGAATGCTGACTATGGGCCAGTTCCTATAAAAACACGCCACCCACAGTAGCCGTTTAATTCTCACGGTAGCCGTAGAAGAAGGTGGGTAGCCTAGATATGGAAACTTCGCATGCGATGAACATAAGGCTCTGAGTGATTGGCCCAGATGGAAAGTGTTCAGCGATATTTGAGCTGGAGAACTCTGGCTCCGGAGTCCATGGTTCCGAGCATTTCACTGTCCCCGCTGACACTGGGTCCTAAAGGAAGCTAACGGGAAATGTGACTGAAACGCGGGCTGGAGAGCGGAGAAAGCGTCGTTACCGTCCCGCCCTGCCATCCTCGTTCCTCCAGGTAGCTTTGGGCCTCTGTGCTGGCCGGGAAGAGGAAGTGGCTATATTTGCTCCCAGCCTAACACAGCCGTTCCTCTGAGGTTGCTCCTGGGTGGCAGTGGCCCTAAACCAAAGAAGGTTTAAAAAATATTGTGGTTATTTATGCGGTCTACAGCATTGTCAGTGGAGGGATATAATGGTCGACCCCAGTTCTGAACTCGAAGGCTGAGTAACATCCATTTTGTGGCCAACCCACATCTGTACCTGTGTGTCACCCTTTGGTAACAGAAATAAGTTCTCTCCCCAACTCTGCTCTAACAGCGTCTCAGTGTATATGTTTCCCCTCATTGACTTGATTTTGCTCACAGGTGTTCCTATCATTATGAAAACATTGACTTGAAGAATGATCAGGACAACCACTATGCAATTTCATTTGATTAATATTTGTGTCCTACACTGTTTTTGACAGAACAGCTAATGTGTTCATTCTGCTGCTGTGTTTTGCAAAAATGCCAGCATTTACAGGTTTTTCCTAGCTATCTTCTGTATTCAGTCAATATCTGTCTTTCATTGTTTTATTTTTATTTTTTGTATCCTCACCTGAGGACTTTTTTTTTTTTCATTTCTAAGAGAGAGAATGAGAGAGAGAATGAGAGAGAGAGAGAGACAGACAGACAGACGGACAGAGAAGCATCAGTGTGAGAGAGAAGCATCGATTGGCTGGCTGTTGCACATGCCCAGACCAGGGATTGAGCAGGCCACCTGGGCATGCGCCTGGGTCAGGAATCTAACTGGCGACCTTTCGGTCTGTGGGGTAACGTGCCACACTGGCCAGGGTTCAATCGCTACCTTTAAAGAAAGCGTTTCCCCTTCTCTTTTTCCTTGCCTTTAGAATGATTCCACATTTTTCTCGTTGTAATTTTTTCTTAGAGTTGTGTGAATTATATGCACCATTTCTGCTTTAGTGTGTAGGTCTCACATCTTAATGTATGTAGAGGCATCCCTCAGAGGTATTGTGGGTTTCGTGCCACCACTGTGAAGGGAACCTCACAATAAAGGGTGTCACATGAAGTTTTTATTTCCTAGAGAACAAGAAAGTGATGCTTACACTATGCTGTCATTTATTAAGGGTGTGAAAGCATTACGTATAACAAATGTGCAAACCTTAATTAAAAAAATACTTTATTGCTAAAAAAAAAAAGCTAACCATCATCTATCTGAACCTATAGGAAAAATAGCACCAATAGGGTTGCCGCAAACCTTCGACTTGCTAAAAAAAAAAAGCAATGTATGTGAAGCGCTTGTGAAAGTAAATGAGGTATACCTGTCCTGACGTTCTAAAGTAAATCAGATCCCTTTCCCTCTTGTGAACAATACTTTAATTGTAATTATTGTGTTAATCAGTCAGTATTTGTTCATCTTTACTACTTTCTTTGCTCTTTATTCCCCCTTGTAGCTTCCCTCTCAGATCACATCCTTTCTAATCTGCCAGTGTTTTATTTCTAGAAGTATTTAATACAACTTATAACATGTCTGTGCTACTTTCTCGCATCTTTAAGCCTCTCCGTGAATTGCTTGAAAAAAAATTAAACATTTATTTTTAGACTCTGATTGTAATATCTTATTTTTTTTCCTGGTGACTTCCTTGTGTGCTTTGTTTCCCATGCATTTTGTGATTTTTTTCCCCTTATGAGCTACTATTATATGCAGGGAAATTTTTTGAGGCCTAGATTAATGTGGTTTTTCCATAAAGAAATTTCATCTGTTTCTACAAGGTACCTTGTGAGACTACATATCAAAAATGATTATAAATTAAATATTTGGTTTACTTACTTTTGGGTCACTCAGGCAATTCATTGAGTTTCTTTTTCTGTAAAGGACATGCTTAAGTCCTTTATTCATTTTTCTACTGGCCTTCTTGCCCCATTCATATTGACATTCTAACTATTTTAGTTAAGAATACCATATTGGGAGAATATGGCACAAATAATTTTTCCCAGTATGTCACGTATCTTTTCATTTTCTTTCCAGTAGTTTTTCAGAAATAGAGGTTATTCATTTTAACATTTTCAAATGTATTGAATATTTCTCAATTTTCTTTAAGGACTGTGTCTCTACTCTTATGTTATAAATATAATTCCTATAATTCATATTTTTCTAAATATTTTTCCCTGCACATTTAAGTTCTAGATTAAGTTAAGATTAATTTTTATCAATAAAAATTTATGCAAAAAGTAGGAACTGAAATTTAATTTTACCCCAAATGTATAACAGGTCTAGATAGCACGTATCTGCAGTATCAGAGCTGACAAGCACTGAATTTCTATTCCTTGACTTTCACACTGTTCCATTGGTTTCCTTGTTTATAACTAAGTCAGATTTACACTGTTTTAATCAATAGCCTTTAAAATTAGTCTTTCTATAGTGTCAATAAATCTTTGTCTTATTTCCCATTTTGTTATTTTCCTTCCATTTTTTTTTTGGCTTTGACATATCAATTTTAGCCTCAAATTGTCAAGTTCTTTTAGTCACCTATTGGCTTTTCTGTTGGAGTTAGATCAAATCTTGGGTTGATGTTGGGAAAACTAATATCTCTACTTGACTCTTCACATTCATGAGCATAGTATGTTTCTCCTTTTATTTAGGTCTACTTTATTTTTTTCAAAAAAATTATATCATTTTATCTCCTAAAACATTATGCATCTTATGTTAGTTTTATCCATAGATATCTTATGCAGGGTAGGGCGAAAGTAGGCTTACAGTTGTAAATGCACAAAACACAGAGTTATTCTTTTATTATGTGTTCATTGTAGTATCATTTTCCATACAAAAACTGTAAACTTAATTTTGCTCCACTCTGCATGTTGCTGATCTTCTTTGAAACTTCTTTTGTTTTTAATAATTAAAGTATAACCACATTCCTTGACTTCTCACTAGTCAAGTTGCTGGTAGCACTGATTTCTTTGTATCTGGCTAAAGATCCATGGCATTTAAAAAATATTTTATTTATTTTTAGAGAGAGGGGAAGGGAAGGAGAAAGAGAAGGAGAGAAACATATGTGAGAGAAACATCGATCTGTTGCCTTTCTCATGCCCCCAACCAGGGACTGAATTCAACACTCGGACGTGTGCCCTGACTGCAAATCGAACCGGTGACCTTTCAGTTTGCAGGATGAAACCTACCCCACCAAACCACACCAGGCAGGGGGATCCTTGGCATTTCCATCTCTAATGATTAGATGTATGTTTTTCCCAACGAGCCAGGCATTTTTCTACAAAATATTTCTCCAATCAGGCAGAATAGTACAATAACTTAGAGAGATAGCCAAGAAATCAAAAGGTAGTTGTTTGAACAATAGGGAAGTAGGACCCTATAGCACAACTAACGCTTAATGTCTCTCCTTCAATGATGTGTAAATGTCATTCTATGGCAACCTCTATGAAAAAGTTTGTGGAGAAGAATACAGGTTTGAGCTTTTTAACTGAAAAAATTTCTAACCCCCGAACAAAGGCAAATACTCAAAAGGCTAACCGTCTCTCCAGCTTAGGCAGACGATTCCATCATATCACCTACGGGTTGGCAATGCAGTAACATGAAACATAAACTGAAGCCTGGTGGCAGGTATCCATATTGCAGTGTTGCCACCTGCTTTGCATCCAGTTGTGTGGGCTTGGTGCCTTTGGAAACCAGCAAACTAAACCAGAATGACCCTATGCTATTGCCTCTAGCGGTTTCAAAGTTCTCCATTTAAAAACTTAAAGGAGAAAATGCACAAACTATCTGTGTTTTTGGCTCATTTCTTTATTCTTATTTTAAAGCACAAAGTAAAATTAAACCACATACAAGAATTCCACATTATTTTTGTCTGCGGTTCCATCATGTTTTCCTTTCTTGTCTTTAGTCCTTGATCCTTTCATGGACCTAGACATTCATGGGCACAGTTCTCCCGGCTCCGTTGTTTCTGTTTGCCTGGATAGTCTCCGCTGATGAGTCTGTCTCCTCCCTGTTTCCTGAAATAGCAACATCTGGTCTTAAATTATTAAGCGTATGGCTAACACTTCTGAGTTCACTTGATGTTGGGGACCCTTCTGAACCAATGCTTAAACATAACTTTAAAGTAGGAATGGAAATGCGATCATGTATGATTTATTTAAATTAAAGGAAACCTCAGGAGACTTAACTACTTCTTCAAGACTGAATCTTACTCAAAAATAAACCTCCACTTATTATTTCCAGTCTGGTTTCCCTGACGCTAAGTTAAATGCTAGAGGGCTAGTAAGAGCAGCAAATCAAAAACCTAAAACCAACCTAACAGTTTCTGCTGCAGGAACTGAAAGTAGAGAAAGAGTAGCATGAAGGTATTCAGCAAATACTCAGCCTCTTAGGGAGTTAAAGGAAGCATTCCCAAGAAAGCTGAACTTTAAGTTGAAAATTTTAAACTTATTTCAGTAGCTTCAGTTCATCTTGGAACCCTGGCCTTCCCTCTTCTATTTGTAACATCAACAGAGCACATTTTTTGTCTGAGGAAAATCTCAATCAGAAGTAATTCTATCTTTTCCTCTTTCTGTTTCACAAACATAGTATGAACTTAGGCTATTGCTTTCAGAAGTCAAAGTTACTGATTCGATTTTATATTAATGGTCCCCATTTTAGTGTTATTTCTCGAGTCACATTTTCAACCTGTACTTACTTAGTGCCTTGTCTTTATCAAATCCTGCAGTAGGTGCTAGAATTAGAAAATTCAAATGTAATTTTCCACTCTTAAGAAGATGTTGTCTAATAGGTGAGGAAACATTCAACTGCTGGTCCTTCAACATTCAGAATTGAGGCAACATCGTCTCTTGACACTATAAAACAATGACCAATTTATGAGACTCTAAACTCACATGCACCTAAAATTATGTTAAATATTCTTGAGTAAATAAATCTAGCTAGCCATAATATTAGGTTCTGAAGATACATTGAGATGTAGTCATGGAGCTAGAGTCTTCTGGGAGAGATGAATATCTAAAGAGATTATTGTAAAATATATGAGTAAGGGAAGCTCTTAGCAGATTAGGATGAGCCAAGTAAGATTTCATAAGAGTTGGGATAATTTGAACTGAGAGAATGAAGGCATATCGCGAGTTCAGTAAAGGCAAGATTTTCCACGTGAACACTTTGTGGGAGAACAGGCGAGGGGGACTGTAAGCTGGTAAGGCCACATGTGTCAGACCCAAGTTTTCTGAGGAAGGACACAAGATTCTACCAAATGGTGAAGATAAGCATTTGTGTAAGAAATATATTTTTCTCTGCAGATAAATACTTCAAACAGCACTTGATTCACAAAAATATACTGGAACATTCTGTCTTTGATGGAGAAACTGACTTTTAAACTGCTTTTAGTGTCAAAGAGCCTTTTGTAGCTACCTGTTAGTGTGTATGAACTGTCAGCTCTCATTCATGTTTCCTCACTTCCTTGGGGCCTCTCCGTTTTAGAGACTGTGATCCTACAACCAGTAGGCTCCTCCTGAGGAGTAAGAATATCATGTGCTAACTGGAGAATATGAGTTTCTTTGCTGTCACCTTCCTATTGATTTTATTTAAATTAAAGCATCCTTGTCCAAGGAAGAAAGCTTTGATCACTTGAAGTCCCCAAAGAGACTAAAAATGGCACTGAAGTTGCTTTTGTGTGCAGATAACAAATATAATTGGCCTGGTCATAAATTGTATGGCTGTGATATTAGACTGCTTACTGGGTTAGCCATGCAGGGATCCAGCTGTCCATGACACCTCACTTTATGAATTAAATGGAAAATGAAACAACAGAGACAAGAAAGGCTAAGAAGTCAGAGGTGAGGAGCAAAAACATGGGTTTAGAAAATACTTCCCAAAATTATACCTGGGAGAAAAGTCACACTGATTGAGTATGCATGAATTGACACAACTGAATGGAACCAATTTATAGCACACCTTTTATATCCTAAGTTCACACTTTTTTTCCCCTACTGAAATTATTGGCATGGTCTTGCACAACGGTCAGGAATGACAATTATCAATATATCGATTAAGTCAAAACAACTCAGCATTTTGGAATGATGAACTCATTCAACACAGAGAACCTTCTATATACCAGGCAGAGTCTCAAAGACCAGAGGGACAAAATCAAACATGCCAACATATATGCAATGGGAGTTCCAGAAAGACAAAATAGAGAAAAGGGGCTAAAAACAAATATTTTTTAAAATAACTGAAAATTCCCCAAATTTATGAAAAACATTAATCAATAGTACAAAGATGCTTAGTAAACCCTAAGAAACTTGAACTAAAAAAAAACTACAGCTAAACAGATCATAGTCAAACTGCTGAAAGGCAAAAATAAGATCATTTTGAAGGCAGCAAGAGAAAAATGACTCATGAGACAGAAAAACAGATGATTAATGGCTGGTTTACCTTAGAAACTATGGAGTTCAAAGACACTACTATAATAACATACTCAGAGTTCTGAAAGAAAGAAATGCACTTCAATAGTGACAAAATAAAACCCCCAGATAAACAAAGATGGAAATAATTGTTTCTAAAAGACCTACCCTAAAAAAGAAAATAGTAGAAAAAGTTCTTTGACTGAAAGAAAGTGACACCAGATGGTAATTCGTATTCATAGGTAATAATGAAAAGAGCCTGAAAACTAAACTGAGTATATATGAATGGTTATAAAAGCCCATATAAAAATATATTCTTATATTTTTCTCTACTTTCTTTAAAAAAGACATAGATGGTATAAAGCAATAATTATAACATTGTATTGGTGTACATAACATATAGCTCTAACATGAAAATAAAAGAACAAAGTATAGGGAAGAAAAGGAAAAAAATGTTTCCATGTTTACTTGGATTTAATATTCTGAAGTCTATTTTAATGAATTATAATGCATGCTGTATTCCCTAGAGCAGTCATTAAGGAAAGAGGTCAAAACAACATAGTGAAAGTCAACAAAAAATGTGTCACATGAAAGTATTTAATAGTAAAACACAGTAAGAACGGACAAGAGGAACACAAAAGACATGAGACAAATAGAACACAAATAGCAAAATCCAACCATTGTAAATAATAAAGGCATTAAATATAAATGTCATAAACATCCTGCTCAAAAGGAACTGTTATGTGGAATAAAAAAGCAAGTCCCAACTAGATGCCATCTAAAAGACATATACCTTGCATTTAAAAACATAAATAGGTTGGCGGAAAACTTGTATCAGGAAAAGTGTAAAAGCTAGAGAGTTGGAATGGCTAGACAAACATCACCATTTCAAGATAATATGTATCAGAAATGCATGTGCATATTCCCCAGGGTACATGTAGCAGCTTCTTTGTGATTGAAAAAAATTAAAGAAACAAAAAAGGGAAGGGAGGGAAGGAAGACAGACTGATAGACATCCACCAACAAAAGAATGGACAAGCAATTAAACTGTGAAATGCTCAATCAAACATTGTGTAAATGTACCACAACTACTTGTGGCAACAACAGTGAATCCTATGAACAGAATATTGACTAAAAATAGAAGTGGACACAAAATGTATACTTGATTCCATTTATAAAAATCCAAAAAGCACAAAATTAAGCTAGTGGTAAATTTTGACAATGTTAATCTTTGGGTATGAGTAAAGAAGCATGGTGAAGATAGGGAATACTGGAAATGTTCTATTTCTCGGTACTTGGTTTGTGTGTGTGTGTGTTTTGATTACCCGTTAAACTATACGATATTTTTTTTACATTTTTAAAATGTATATGTACTACAATATACTTTACTATATATATATCATCCTGTGTATACACACACATGCGTGCGCACGCTCACGCACACGAGGCCTGTCCTGAAAAAGTCCAGCCATTGTTAATATAACGAGAATGGTTTGCCAACATCAATGTAACCTGGCAGCTATGGAGAATGGACTGGAGTGCACATGCAGGAACAATGATAACTTCACTGTACTACTCATTGGGGGCAGTAGATCCCTTTGAGTGAGTATGTATACTGGGTAGCCATCGCATTCAAAATGACTGAGTAAACAGAGCAATGGATCTGCATCAAATTTTGTGTTAAGCTTGAACATTCCTCCATGGAAACTATTCCGATGATTCAGAAGGCTGCAGCTGTGGGCAACTAGTGATTGGAAGCTTCATCATGATAATGTGCCCACTTATGCATCATGTCTTATGCAGAGTTTTTTGGTGAAACATCAAATACCCAGGTGACTCAGCCCCCCTACAGTCCAGATTTGGTGCCCTGAGAGTTCTGGCTTCTCCCAAAACTAAAATCACCTTATAAAAGGAAGAGATTTCAGACCATTGATGAGATTCAGGAAAATATGACTAGGCAGCTGATGGCGATTGGGGGAACTGCGTGAGGTTCCAAGGTGACTACTTCAAAGGGGGCTGAGGTGTCATTGTTCTATGTACAATGTTTCTTGTATCTTGTATCTTCTAAAATAAATGTTTCTGTTTTTCATATTACATGGCTAGATATGCCCTGGACAGATCTCATATATACTGGTGAATGTACCTGTGTCTGTGTACATAAAACCACCTCATTTCCTCATCCCTCCTTAATCTCTGGCAACTAGTAATATGTTCTTCATCTTTATAATTTTGGCATTTCTAAAATATTGTGTGAGTGAATTCATATAGTATATAACTGTACTAGTTTTTTTTATTTCTAGGATATGTGTGTAAATATCTATATCTATAATTTATCTACATACACACACACACACACACACACAGAGAGAGAGACAGAAACAACAACATTTACAAACAACAATTTTTAAAAATCCTAGAAGGCTCTGTGGTTTCTTTTTTTGGGTTCATTCATAAGCATTCTAAGTGCACTTGTTCAAACATAAATATGTGTTTATAGCAGCTTAATTTGCTATAATAACACCCCAAACTGTAAACAGCCCCCCTAAACTATAAACAGCCCAATGTCCTTTAACAGGCAAATGGTTAAAAAACGGTGCTGTATCTAATACCATGAAATACTATTCAGAAAAATAAACCTATTGATACACGCACAACTAGGATGGATCTCAGTGTCATGCTAAGTGAAAAAGTCAATCTCGAAATATTACTGTTCTGGGCAGAATTGTGTCCCCCTCAAATTCACAAATAAAAGTCCCAACTCATAGTACCTCAGAATGTAACCGTATTTGGGAAATTTTTATCTGTTTTTTTAAAGATCTTTATTTTTTAAAGATTTTATTTATTTTTTGAAAGGGGAAGGGAGGGAAAAAGAAGGAGAGAAACATTGATGTGAGAGAGAAGCATCGATCAGTTGCCTCTTTTATGCGTCCGCATCTAGGGAAGGAACTTACAACCTGGGCGTCTGCCCTGACCAGGAATTGAACCTGCGACACTGGTCAGGACTAGAGATAAGGTTTTTAAAAAGAAGATTAAGTTAAGATGAGACCATTAAGATGGAACTCTAACCTAATGTAACTGATGTCCTTATAGGAATTGGAGGAAAGACTGGGGATGCCTGGGTATAGAGAGCTAACCAGATGAAAGCACCGGGAGAAGGGAGCATCAACAAGCCACAGAGAGAAGCTTCCAGAAGAACCCAACCTGCAACACTTTGGCCTCAGACATCCAGCCCCCAGAACCGTGAGCCAATATATTTCCATTGTTTCAGCCACCGAGTCTGTGGCATTTTGTTACGGCAGTGCTAGCAAACCAGTAGTTACATACTATGTACTCCACCCATAGGGTGTTTTTGAAATGGCAAAACTATAGAGATGGAGAAAGTACTAGAAGTTGCCAGTTCCGAAGGCAGGTAAAGGAATGATGTGGTTGTGCCCACAAAAGGATCACATGAGAGATCCTTGTGGGAGAATTCTTCTGTGTATTGACTAGTGGTGGTCACATCTGTCTACAGAGGTAACAAAATTGCAGTGAACACACACACACATACACACACATGCGCATGTGCACCACGAGTGCACATAAAACTGATGAACTCTAAATAAGGGGAGTGGGCCCTATCAGTGTCAGTTCCTGGTGGTAATTCTGGACTGTGTGTGAAGGGTCTGCATGAGCTCACTGTTATTTCTTACCACTGCATCTCAGTACACAATTAGCTCAAAATTTAAAAGTTTAAAAAAGTATAGAAATATGCTGAAGACTAACGTTATGTTATCTTCCTCTTGAGGTGATTTTAATTTATTTCTGGCCAAGAGCCTAGGACCACTCAATCTATGATTGCCTTAGTTCAATTTCAGGGGTGGATATGAATTGAATTGGAGATAGAGTCCATGCGACGTTTCTTTTATTCCCTGCTCACTCTTCCTAGGGTATAACCCCTTATCATTATAATCACGTTGTTGCTAAACAGCCCCACTGCAGGGTTGTGTAATCAAGTTTTATTGGGACATGGGCACACCCATTTAAGAATTGTGTACAGCTGCTTCGACAGAACAACAGCAGAGTTGAGTGTCATCTGCAAAAGGCAAAACACATTTGCTTGCTGGCCCTTTACAGAGAAAGTTTGCCTACTCTTATTCTAATCCAAAGTGTGAAGATTTTGGCAGGCTAGGAATCCAATTTTTATCCCCCTCAACCCATGGGGCTGTCAAAGGTACTTCTTAGCTTGTCTGTCTCTTTCTTTCTTCTCAATTCAGCAAAAGCACGTTGGTGGAAAGCAGCCTCAAATGGCAGCCTTGCCTCTCTGAATTTTCATTTTTTTCTAGCTCTTTTTTCCCCCCCTGGCAGTTCTTTATGACTTTATTATCAATCCAGTGTCTTTTAGCAGGCTTTCTTTCCAGTGAGTCTGTCGATCCCAGCCAGAGGGTCGGTCCACTTCGCCTCGTCTGCCATTACCAGAAGCAATAGTCACTAATACCCATCGTGACAGTTTTCAGAGCACCTGATCAAAGTGACACTTCTCTATTAACCATAAAGGCATGACTTGTCAAGATGAGAGATGCCCACCTGCAACAACCAAATTGGGAGTTTCACCATTTCCTTGGGATTTTAGTCATCTTCATGAGGGATCCCTAGGGAATTTATTAGACTGATGGGCCACATGAATAATCGGAGAATCATTAAGCTAGAAATAGTCATTGGAATATCCATTATCTATTGGCATCACTTTAGAGTAACCAGGAAGAGCAGGGTCAGGGACCATCAGTTTTGGAGGTTTAAGAGGAAAATTAAAAAGATGGTGAGAGAGGTGGCTTTGATAAGCTTCAAAGAGGCACTTGAAAGAAGTGGGAAGCATGCTGGTGGGTGGGTGAGTAGAGGCTTTATGGCCACAAAGAGCAGAGAAATTCAGGAATATGTAACTCCAGCAGAGAAACAGGAGCAAAGGAGCAAAGGTATCCAATTGGATGCAGAGAATTGGTTTGAGATATATATATATAAAATTTTTTCCTTCAGTTGGCTTGTAGTCAAACACTGACCCCTTCATATAAGAGCACCTCCAGATGTTTTACACTATTTTGGTGCAGTCTTTCATCTCAGAATGTGTTGCCATGAGAACATAAATTCAGACAGATTTTTTTTTTATATACAATGAGATGAAAGCATTTTCCACTCAGGACATGAGATAAAGCCCTCAAAATTCCCCCACTGTGAAGTTCCAACCCACAATTTATTTATAGTTTGAAAATAGTAGCAAAGATAGTATAGATATATGGAGACTAGACATAACATTATTATTATTGTTAATTAAGAATATAATGGCATCTACTGTAACGAGCTCTTCTCTGCCTTGTTAATAGTTGTTCAGTTTTATCCATTCAGTTGTACCTTCAAAGCCTTATAAACAGCCAAAAGGCAAATTGTTTAGAGATAACTGATAATTCTAATCATACCCTCAAATTCTCAGAACTTGGAAATGTATTTTTTATCTACACTTCGAACGTTACCTTTAACAAAACAAGTCTCAGGTAAACTGTAGCTCATGTACTATTGAGTCAGGGTGCACAGGTGGGCATCCAGGCCAGCTGAGGTCCCTAGTAGCTCACAAGGCACTTTGGAAAGAATTGGAAATAACACTCCCTCCTTGGGGGATAACACAGCTGCAATGGTGTGCGGCTTGGGTGAGTGGACAGCAGGTGCGTGTGAATTAGAAAAAGGAACTATGGCCCGATGCTTGATAAGGGGAGATTTGGCTAGATTTCAGCTGCTACCCTTAGCCAGATGTCCTTGTGAAGTGAATTAAGTCTGTCACGTCCCTGAAAGCAACCTTGTATAAATTTTAGGACTCATGGAGGTCATTTACCTTTGCTCTTGTAAAGCCTTATTTTGAGATACAATTATGGATTGTGGGCTAGAAGATTACACTTCAGGTGGTTCATGATTTTCACTATAAACATGGAGATTTAAACATGAGTTTTAACACACTAGTGTTTGGATGTGTATTAATACAACCTCTACTTTTATTACCACTAATAATAGCTAATGTTTATTTGTAATAATTCCTTAGGACAGAGAGGAAATCGCAGAATGCCTGAGTACTCCAGGCAAAGGATGGCAACTTAACGGGGATCTAATTCCCCTGGCTGAACAGTCTGAAGAAAAGACCTTGCCCACATATGCTCTATTCTGCCATGTATAATGCACACTTTTTTTTATATAAAAAAAGTATAATGCCCACATTTTTGAGGGAAAATAAGGGTGCACATTACACATGGGTAGTGCCTGAAATACCTTGCATCTGTCCTTGTGTTTTGTGATTCTTTGTTACATAAAATTGCCTGTATTATAATGTGTTCAAAAATAAATGCTAAAATTCCTTTATAATACAGGAAATATTTGTATTTAGATACAAGTATCTAAATATAAATAAATAAATAATTGAATTAAAACCAAAGATTATTTTCCTGAAAGTTTGGGCCAAAAACGTGGGCGTGCACTATACACGGCAAAATACAGCAATATGTTTTCGGTAATTGTTGCCGCATAAGCGAATGAGTGGGTGAAGGGACGGATGATCCGATGAATAACAAAGAAGTGCAACTACCTCTGCCACAGAGCCATCACATAAACTCACTGTCTTTGGCAGAAATAAAATTTGCTTTTAAATCAGAAATCTGGACTTGAATTCTGTAACCACAATTTATGAACCCGACGACTTCAAAGAAGTTGATTAACCTTGCGAAGCTTCAGTTTCGTTACCTATAAAATTGTGTTTGGGGTCTTTGGCGATGTCTGATTTGGGTCCTACAATAACACTGTGAGGAGTGAAAAATCTCTTTCACAAAGTTTGGAGTGATTTGGGATGGTTGATTCTTTCCTTCTTTGCCCATCCATACTTTTTTTGTATTTATTGGGGTGACACTAGTTCACAAAACCATACAGGTTTCAAGTGTACAGCTCAGCAAAACATCATCTGCACACTGCACTGTGTGTCCACCGCCCCAAGAGATGTATCTGCTGCCCACATTTGCCCCCCTTTTGCCCACCTCCATCTACCCCTCACCCCTTTTCCCTCTGGCTATCACCACACTGTTGTCTGTGTCTATGCATTATATACACACACACGTGCACACATATATTTTGCGTAATCCCTTTACCTTCTTTCATCCCAGTCCCCTGCGACAGCTGTCAGTCTGTTCCATGTATCCAGGCATCTGTTTCTATTTTTTTGTCAGTTCATTTTGTTCATTAGATTCCACATATAAGTGAAATCCTATGGCATTTGTCTTTCTCTGACTGGCTTACTTCGCTTAGCATAATAATCTCCGGGTCCATCCATGCTGTCTCAGAAGGCAGGACTCCCTTTTGTTATGGCTGAGTAGTACTACATTGTGTAAATGTCCCTTCTTGCTATATGCTGCACCTACTATAATAATGGAAGCAAAACATAAATACCTCAGTAGATTTTTTCCTTCTGTTTATGGAATAAATGGTGAACTCTGGTTATGCTCCATTAAGGGAATTTTGTCAAAATGAACAAAATATTTACTGGTACTATTTTTATGTCATCCACAGACTTATATTTTCTGAGACAGGACAAATGTCTTGCAAGTGTCTGTGGGTCAAGTGCCCTAAGGCGACCTATTTAGCTCAGTGAGCATTTAAGGGGCAGCCAAGAACCTAATTTTTTTTTTTCTGCTGCAATCATAAAATCTTTTCAAACAGAGTTCTTTCACAGGTCTTGGATGAGGTGGCTATTCCTATAAAAACATCTGGGTTTTCATGATGTGAAGCACTCTTTAATGTGATTGAACTTGTATCTTACACCCTCCTGCAGCCTATCAGACACACACACACACATACACACACACACACACACGCACATTATGGCTACCTTTAAAGAGCTGTTTTTATTTACAAAACTACACCTTCTGCCACAGTGTTTCTTCCTCTTCGTCAAATAGCCGAATACATTAAAAAAATGACAAGAATTTGACAGCATCTAGAAAAGAACAAGTGACATTAATTCATGAAACACATTTGTACTGCACAAAGATCAAACTGGCAAATGTTCAGTTAATGTATTCAGATTAGCCTAATTCTACCTGCTCTGCAGTGCTCATATTAGAACCCCAAAAATTGGCAATGCAATTGAATTAAATTGCCTGTGTTTTACCCTGTGCCCCTGTGAAGACCAAGAGAAGTATTTCTTTTAAGGATTTTTTTTTTGCCATGTTGATGTAATCATAGTTGTTTTTATTGCACAGTTGAATTATGTGAGAGTGCACTTTTATGTGATATAGGTAAATATATATGCACCTGCATAAATATCTATTCTTGTCCTCTCCTTTCTGTATTGCTTCTTTCCCTCTTCTGCCTCTGAACCTGTTCCTCTATCTCATTCTCCGTACACACACACACACACACACACACACACACACTTACACAAGCACATATGCACACAGATGTAAACAATCTCTCTCTATCTACCTATCTCTGAGTGAATGACTAGCAAAATAACTAGAGGGAGGTGGACATAGAATTTTTCACCCTCCAAATCCCACTTAACCAACACCTGGCTAGAGTATTGTTACCCTGATTCACAGAAGAGAATAAGGAGGTTCAAAAAGAGATGTCCATGGTAACTTAAGAGGTGCTGAGACCATGGTACCCACTGCATTCTATTTTATCTGCTATAGAGGAAATAGGAAATAGCAAGAATTCTTTACCCTCAAAATAGAGGGCAAGGCATAGACTATCATACGTCTCAGAGGGACCAGGGGAAAATGAAAATACGGTAGAACCGCTTCATCAGGAGGATGGGGCAAGTCGTCATTGGTGGTCCTAGAAAAAGATATGAAAGCTGGAACCCCATCCCTCGTTTCTTCATTTTTGCCTTGCCTATAATTCACTGTCTTTCTTTTGTTCACTCTCAGAAGCAATAATCCCAATGGAAAAATCCTTTCCTCTTTGATCAGTCTTGACAAATCAATTTGGGATTTCTAAAATAGAGAAGAGGATATGGATGAGAGAAAAGTCAAGTCTTAAAGCTTTATTAGATTTTTATCACCAAGACTACAACCGTTAAAACTGTCTTACCTGTCTATCTTTTCCAAACTCTTAAATAGACTTAAATATCTGTTTTTGGACAAACTTATTTCAGATATAACCTGGCCACCAGTACAGGAGGAGGAGAAGGATGAGGAGGGAAGAAGGAGGAGAAACAGGAGACAAAATGGGGAACGGGAGGAAAGGCGAGAAAAAATGAGGAGAATATAAAAGAAGCCATTTATACTTGAAGAACATATTTTTAAAAGATGACCAGGTTAATTTTCCTGCTATAATGTGCCATCTGGGAATTGTTATCCTTTTTTAGCAAAAGGGACTTAAGGATATAGTCTACTACAAGAATGCAAACAGAATATAAATCTCATGGTTTTATCTGTGGAATTTTATGACAAATATGTGAGAAGTGGATAAAGAGCCCACACCTTTTATAACTTAAGAAACTGCTACCATTTTCATTCTGAAAACATCCTTCTTCAAAATGGACAAATTTGCTATAGTTTAGGAGAAATAAAATCCAGAGAGAAAAGATAAAAGGCTTGTTTATCTGAATCTCAGTAATTGAGATTGCATAATTGGTCTATTTAGGCTTGCTCAGCATATAGAACGTTAGCTAACTTACCAAAAGAGAAAAACAAGAAGGCTGATTAAATTTCCTTACCCATTCAAAAGAGAAATAGTCCACAAATTTTATATATTTGCACTATTTAGCAAGCATTTTCTAACTAAACTCTAATTGATTTTAAGTCTCAAGTTCTATTATTCTTTCATATCATCTCTATGTCCAGAAACTTGTCCTGGACCACGGAGTGGGAAGACGGGTGTTTGAGGGCAAGTCCTAAAATGCCCACTTGCCAGGAGACTCAGCCAGGAAGAACATATTTCATGATCGCTTCTCAAAATGAAAATAGTCTCACGTTGGGACAAGACCTACATTCAACCAGCAGAGCTGGGGACATCAGAAGAAATTCTGAAGTAGCCAGTTGCTGTGTAAGACAGAAAGTTCCAAGCAGGTTAATTTTTTTGAAATATAAAACAGTCCCGAGGGGCAAGGAAGCACCAGGGTGGGAGGGATTGGGCTGCAACAACAACGAGAAGGCTCAGTGAACAGTGATGGAGGCTTCAGTGTGGTCCCTGTCAGTTCTAACAGAGACCACAGGGATGGTTGCCAGAGGGGACATGGGAGGGGGTAGGGGTAAGGAAAAAGGGGAGGGGGAGTACAGTTACTAATATTGTGATAAGTCTGCCTGGTGACAGCTGGTTACTAGAATTAGAGGGGTTGACCACATTGTAAGGTATAAAAAATGTACACCTGAAACTAATGTAACTAATAAAATATTGTATACTAAGCATACTTACATTGAAAAAAATAAAAATTGAAAGCATATAAAAGATCTATGTGAAGATTATGTTCGTACTTTGGCTTTACAGAAACCCAGTTTACCTTCCACCAAGGAAGTGAGTTTTTCCTGAATTGAGTATATCGGCAAAACTGAAAGAGGGGTCCCTGGCTCCAGATCCTTCTAAGGGATAATCGCCTTTATTCCAATGAAGCCTACGTTACCTGGCTTCTCTGACTTCGCTTGACTTTGGTGTGAAATTTCATGAGGCGTAAATTCTTGCCTGATTCCCCAGAAAGAATCCCAGAATTTTCTACCACAGTGGTGAAGCTTCACTAGCCAATGAGTGTGGAAGTTCCCCTCAAATAAGCCAGTCTCACGGTGCAGAGGGAAGGGAACTGTTCTCCACAGAACCCAACTTACCTTTGCTCCACCCTTAGCTTCTAATTCTAACCCCAGAGAATATTTGGGAATACTGGACTAAAGCTACAAAAAGATTTTCAGTTAAACACGTTAATGTAAAAAATTACATTGACCATGTTTCCTCTTAAACTTCACGATAATGGAAGTCAAGGAATAAACAGGTGGACAATGTAAAGAATGAAACCCTAAAGAATTGGAGTAGTGAGGATGCAACAACTTATTTAAAATGTTAATTCAATTATGTTTGGAAGCTGGGAAGCATATAGACAAGTGATAACCAACTCAGCACATCTGGCCGAGATGATGGTGCAATGAGGAGCCTTTAAGGAGCAAAGCAGGTGATGCCACAGAGCCCTGGAAAGGCTCAGAAGCTGGACTCCAATGATCTCGAGAGGTGGAATCCAAGGTTGATGTGTTAGATGGAGGGACGGGATGAAGGACGGAAAGTGTAAGGAGCAGTCAGACCCGTCACATCATCCTCGAAATCCATACAAGCAGGTAAAGAGCGGCTTTATAAACTAGGACACGTGAGGTCTGTCCAGAAGGTATCCAGCCACGTAACATGGAAAATAGAGATATTTATTGAAAATACAAGATTCAAGAAACATTGTACATAGGACAATGATGCCTCAGCCCACTTCAAAGTAGGCACCTTGGGACCTTATACAGTTCTCCCGATCGCCATTGGCTGCCTTTTGCATTTTCCTGAATCTCATCAATGGTCTGAAATCTCTTCCCTTTCAAAGGTGATTTTAGTTTTGGGAAAAGCCAGCAGTTGCAGGGTGCCAAATCTGGGCTGTAGTGGAGCTGAGTCACCTGGGTGATTCCATGTTTCACCAAAAAACTCTGCACGAGACGTGATGCATGAGCGGGTTCATTATTGTGATGAAGCTGCCAATCACCAGTTGCCCTTAGCTGTGGCCTTCTGAATTCATTCAGATAGTTTCTGCGCAGGAATGGTCAAGCTTAACGCAAAATTTGATGCAGATTCGTTGCTCTACTTACTCATTTTGAATGCGATTGCTACACAGTGCACATGCTCATTCAATGGCGTCTACCATCCCCACTGACTAATACAGTGAAGCCATCATTGTTCATTCATGTGCGTTCCAGTCCACTCTCCTTGGCTTCCAGGCTACATAAATATTGTGCAAACTATTTTTGTTATGTTAATAATGACTGGACTTTTTTCCGGACAGACCTTGTATTAGGTTTACTGTCTTAGAGCTATAGCTGTGGATCATGTGGTCATTAGGCATAGCTAGTATGATGGAAATTCTGAGCTGAAAACAGGAAAATAATGAGAACATCTACCCAACAAACTTATCCACTTCAGGTAAAGGTTTAGATGATTCCTCACCCAAGAGACTATAGCTACAGAGAATAAATTGGTGGTAACTAAAAGAAAAACCCTTTTAACTCCTTATGGCTCTCTATTCAAAACTACCTGTCAATTTTATTTTCCCATGAAATGTCAGTTCCAGGCAGATTTTTAGTGACTCACTCACAGATTTGAACAGAAACCCAAGAGTTTGATTATGAATTAATGGCAGGTTCATAGAAAATTACGCAAAACCACACACACACACACAAAAGCTGTAAAGCTTAATTCAAAAGATAAAAAGAAAACAGTTAAAAATAGAATATGAACCAGATAGAAAAATATTTAAATACTTATACAGTGTAAATACCAAATATCAATTAAACTAAGACCCGTGATATTACCATAGCAAGGATATGGAAAAGGGAATGCCTTACTAATCACTATTAAGAAAGGTAAGCGGTCATTCTATAGTGGAAGCTTTACAGATAACATCTACTACTTAAAAACTCACATCGCTATGTGAGAAGTACTAATTGGCTATTACAAAACAGCCATGGGGATGTGCAGTACAGTCTAGGGAATACAGTCAATAATAATGTAATAACTATGTGTGGTGCCAGTTGGGCACTGGAAATATCAGGGGGGATGCTTTGTGAAGTATGTGATTGCCTAGCCACTATGCTGTGTACCGGAAACTAATGCAAAATAATACTGAATATGAACTGTAATCGAAAATAACATTTAAAAAAGAAAAAGGAAATAGCTATATAATCATATGTATGGACTGACTGAACTATGCTTGACGCAGAATTCTCTGTGTTCAAGGTTATGTTACTTTCAGGTTTAAATAGACCTTGACCATGCCTATCCCTGACATGGGTCTCTACTGTATCGATTATTCTACATTGGCATGAAAAATGTCATTTTCTCCTAATTATAAAAATCATAGTTTATTTGGTACTTACCATGTGCCATTTCCTGTACTATGTTCAAGTTCAGTTTCTCAGGCAATCTTTGACAAAGAACCAAAGCTCTTATCACTACCTCCTTTCACAGATGAGAAGACCGAGTCTCAGAAACGGTGCATAACTTCCTTTAATTGGTGCTGAGATGATGCTAACTAGAAATGTGGAAGTAACTACCAGAATAAATAGCAAAACAAATTTAAAATAGCTGTCCCAGAGAGCAGGAATTAGGAAGAGGTAGGAGAGTGTATCAGAAATCATTTGCTGTATAACAAACCACCCTACAAGTTTTTTTTTTCTCTTGAATCTTCTGTTTGGGCAGGACTTGATGGGAACAGCCCCTACTTCTTGCAGCATCAGCTGGGGTGGCCTAGATGGGCGTTGGCCAATGCACAGTTGTGGCAAATTTGGGAAAATATGGGGAAGTGGAAATATGGGAAAGTGTGGACAATTTTGGAATGTGCGGTTACTCGTGCGCCGTTTATTTATATGTGTGTTTGTTTACATTTAAACAGTAATATTTGCTTTTCATCCAACACCTGATTATTCAAAGTGGGATTGCATGACAAGAATCGACAATCACATTCCAAGGCTAATGTCAGCCTGTCCTAGACAATCCCCACCTTGAATTCACAACTATAAAAGTTTTGCATCTGTTGTAGATAAATAAAGAACACATGCGAAATTGAATATCAAAGCCAAGCGCAGCGGTGCTGCATGTTCACCTTTCAATGATACATCCAAACAGGTGCTAGCAGAGCTGAGACTACGAACATCACTCAGCAGGACTCAGAGCCGAGCCCCCAGGATCCCTGACACCAGCATGACAGACAGACAAGCTTCTGCAGCTGTCAGAATATCTGGTGCTTGAAGCCGCATTTCATGACTTTTCGCTGATTCACAGGTCTCTTCGAGAGGCCTCGGGATTTTGTTACCACCTGGCATTGTTCCATATCCCTTACCTTCTGAGTGCTTTTATGATGATTAATTGGTTAAACTTCAGAAGAGCGGCATAGGCTCGGCAGGAGCAAGTAGCAATCACTCCCTTTTAGGTAGAGTCAGGAGCGCTGAAGCATTGGAAGTTAAATGACTCATACAAGATTGTAATGTCATGGATTCTGATACCAGATCATACGTTCCATTATTAACATTATTGAACAGTTTGATGTGCTGGAAACATTGAGCTTAGAGGAATAAATAAGACAAAAGACCGCCCTTGTGGAGCTCCCAGACTTATAGAGGAAGCATATGTACACTCGGATGTTGGAGGAGAGAGCATGTGAAAAGACCAGGGAAAAATACAGCAATCACACTGTGCTTTTCACATGCCTTTTTACAGGCACACCGGATTCGAGGAGGAGAAGTCTGCCTTTAGTTCTCAAACATCAATGCCCAGTGGTGGCCATGTGTGTTTGTCTAGAATAGGACGAGGAGGACGGTGGGCAGCTTCCAGGCTAGAATGTGCAAAAAAGCACGGGGATGTGACATAGCACATTCTCATGTCTACATTTTTTTTTGCACCAAAAAGTGAGCTGTGTAGCTGGGCCACGTACCGATTATAATTTGCATTTTCTAAACCCCATGGGCTAGGCCACGGTCACCTTAAAAGCATTTAGAGAATGAGAACACTAAATAAATATGTATGACAACGTATTAAAAACGAGTATGTCACCTTTGAAAGGCACGACCAACTTTTTTCAGAAAGCTTATCCTGAGCAAGCAGAGGCAAACGGATTCAGAAAATTCGATGCTGAGAGGCACAGCCCAGGAAGCCTAGTGACGGACCACGTTAGGCTTCTGCTCTTCAGGCCCAGCTGTGTGGAAAGTCCCTTGAACAGCTAAATGTTAAAAACTGGACGTGACCACGTATACCTCAATCATTCTTTCCTGTTCTCCCAGCACGCCCAACTTGCTCTGGCCCGGAAACAATCAAGCCTACGAATCGAATCTGTTCCTTGTTTTTAGTGAGTGAACTTCTATACTTTCACTGCTAAATTCCTAATCTCAGGAGCCTTTGCCTTCTTCCTCCACTCATTTTCGTCTTAATCCATTGTAATGCAGACAGCTGCCCTCCTCTCTACTTCTTCCCTAACCCTCAGCTCTTATGTACATTGTAGCAGTTATCCATTGTCATGTAAGAAAGTCCCAACTTGGTAAAATAAGACAAACACACTTTATTGTTTATCACCACCAGTAGGTCAGGAATGGGGACAGGGCTCAGCCTGGTTTTTCTTCTGTTCTCTGTGATGCTGACTGCGGTCACTTGGGTGGTATCATCAGCTAAGAGCAAGATGGAACTGGAACACCCAAGAAGGACTCTCCTCACTTAGGGTCTGCCTTCGGGGGCTCTGTAACCAGTCAGTAGTTCATCCTAGACTTCCTGAGAGCATGGAGGCTGGGTTCCAAAAGACAAGAAGCAGAAGCCACCTGTCCTCATAAGGGCTGGGTTTGGGAGTCCCAAAAATGACACTTCTACTGCACTCTATTGATCAAAGTAAGAAAAAACTGTGGTCTTTACCCCTTGGTACAGGGAGTGGCGTTTGCTTATGAGGATGGGAGGAACTGTTGTCCCCCATCTGGAGACTGTCTACTAAACACATATACTCTAACATAGCTACAATCAGGATCACACACGGCATACTCCAAGCAAATGATGAATCTCTGTTCTTAGACTGTATCCAAGGTTATTTTTTTCACCTTGTGTTAGTTTCCTAGGGATACTATAAGCAAGCATTGCACACTGGTGTTTTAAACCTCAGATTTCTTTTCCCACACATCTGGAAGCTAGAAGTCCAAAATCAAGGTTGGTGGGATTGGCACTCTGAGGGGGAATGTATCGCATGGCTCTCTCCTGGCTCCTGGTGGCTGCCAGCCAGCCTTGGCATTGTTTGGACAGTGGAAGCATCACTCCAACCTTTACTTCTGTCTTCACAGTGCATTTTCCTTGTGTCTCTGTGCCCTAATTTTCCTCTTATAAAAACACCAGTCACATTGGATTAGGTCCCACCCCAATGACCTCATCTTGTCTTGATTATATTTGCAAAGACCCTATTTCCAGATAAGGTCACATTCCGAGTTACCAGGGCTTAAGACTTCAACATATCTTTTGGGGGACATAAAGTGACACAACCCGCATGTCACGAAGAGAAGTGGCACCAGGATGCTAACACCGGCAGCAAGTGAAACTATAACACTGCTGGCTGCTGCAACATCCAAAATTCTGAAACTTTTTCTTTTTTAACGTACTCCTGAGAATCTAGAGTGTGGTGTCTCATCTTATGTTTCATAGCTCCTAGCTTGGTGCTAAACAAATTACAGGCGTCCATTGAATGTAGTTGGTTTTGATTAAGTGACCTCCTGAGTTCATGTGTAACGAGAAGAATGGGGTCATCCCCACCACAGCTGCATAAATATCCACATAAAATCCTACACAGGTGAAACTGCCTGACAAGGAACTGTCACGGAGCTCTGAGTTCAAAAGTGCACTATGGATTCTGAAATTGCAGCGATAGCTTTGATGTCCCACATTATCCAAATAGTATTAGTCTTGTCAGTATTTTATAGCAATATTTTAATCTCAGGTTCAAGCCCCCGACTGTTCTGAGGGCTCAGATAATGCATAAACATTTTTAAATGTTCTTTTTCTCCACTTTATTTCAGATGTAGTGTGCAGTCATTTGAGAAATTTTGTAAACTATAAAAATGTCTACAAAATAAAACAGTTACACGTGATTCAGCTACCTAAATGCCACCTAATTTAACCTTTGGGACATTTCCCTCTAGATTGGAAACACAGTATTTTTATTTTTACTTCCTGTTTAGCTAAAATAGATTGAGACAGGGGCCAGCATACCGCAGCCTGCAGGCCAAGTCTGGCCTACCATCTGCTTTTGTAAAAGCATTTTTATAAATTTACAAAACTTGTAAGTGTGGATGAAAAAGGGATGAAAACCTGACAAGCTCAGGGGAGGACAGCATGCAGGTCTTACTAACTCAGAGACCTAAAATAACCACATAGGACGGCCTGGAATGAGAACTTTGCAACTAAAAGCAAGTCGTGGCAGGTAGTTGTGTCCTGGACTGGTGTCTTCCTGGACAAAGGTCCATCTTTACCTTACCTGAGACTGTCTATTTTCTTTTTGCATCTTCAATAACATGCCTTTGGAATGTCTGGGTAATTTCCTTTTCCAGACCCCTCCCTGTACCAAGCAGAGACCACGACACCCATTATTGTTATTGTTATCATGTTAATTAATAACTGCTAACTATCCTATACCCACCAATGTGAAAGAAGTATGTGTCCACGTGTTTTACTTTTTATCCAATCCCAGAGAGCTCCCCCTTTTGCTTTCTCTTGCTTCCTGAATCTGTCACCAATGGGTTCCATGCAACCCCTAACTCCTTCTCTTTTGATTGTCACATATAAAATAAGGTTCGAAACTGCCATTCTCTGGACCATTTTCTCAATCCATTGAGATTTTGCTTCCCAGTGTAGTCATCAGCTCAACTCAAATAAACTCATAAAAATTCTTACAAGCTTGGCCGTTTCTTACATTAACATGAAGTTTTATTGGAACACAGTAGCATCCATTTGTTTATGTCTGTTTTCATGCCAAAATGGTGGAGTTGAGTAGATGTGACAAAAATTGATACCACACAAGACTTCAACTATTTACTAAATGGTCCTTTCAGGGGAAGTTTGCTAACCCCTGAACTAAGATGTAAGTTCCATCAGAAAATAGTCCCTGTCTGTTTCATTATTCACTGTTTCCTGAAGGCTTTACATAGTGTCTGACATGAAGTAGGTGATAACACATTTGTCAGCTGCTTAACACTGTACTTCTAATATTGACCCTGTTTGTCACTTAACATTATATTGTAAACATCTCTGAATTTTACCCCATAGCTGGTGCGCATGATCTTATCATTTTGTGGTATCTTGGTGGGTGTTGGGAAAAAGAAAACATAAATATTAATATTGAAAATGTTCTGAGTAAGCACTTTGCAGGCATTTATATTATAACCTTAACAATAATATTAGATAAAATTATTATCTTATTGTTACATTTGGGGAAACTGACTTTAATGGTGGTTAAATAATGTGCCTAAGTTTCCGTTCTCCTGCATTTAGACATTTTTGCACTTCTTAGCTTGCCACTATTTAAAGAAGACAGCAAAGGAACATGACCACACCATGCCATGGGGATCTCTTCCCTGTAAACTCGTTTCTATGAGTTGAGTCCCAGGAGTCATTATAATGTCAAATTTCTTCATTTAGACTGCCCAATTCTTTTTCAAAGGTACCCATAAACTATATTATTGATCTATTTTTTTTTTTTCAGAATTACCTTTGTGAAATTCCCCTAGCTAGTTTGTAAGACACATGCACACACAGAATGTCTGAATCACTCATCGGAATCTCTGGGGCAGAACCCCCCGAGAATCGTCAGTTTTACCCATTTTCCTGTTGATGGTGATGACCAGTGACCATTAGTGTTTGAGGAACCCTGTTTTTATCTGCTATTTGACAGCCTAGTACTTAGAAATTTAAATTATTCATCTGCCAGTAAGATCACTAAGAAAGGGTTTGCATTTAAAAGTAAGAACAGCTTAAAATAACAGGACTATTTCCCAGTGGTTTCCACAAAACCATTTTCCTGTAACACAACATATTGAAATAAGCACAAAGCCAGCTTCCCACCTTGGAGAAGCAGCTATATTCAGAGCAGACATTTATCTCAAAAAGACTCAATAAAATAAGGAATAATTAAACACTGTTCAATCCCGGTGATTTAACAAATAAATACTCCCTTTCATTTTTCATTCCGAAAAAAAACAAAACAAAACTATTATTGACTTTTATCTTGATGTTCATGTAAAATTGGAGAGTAGAAAGGGGGGAATGGTAGGTTTAAAATTTCAGTTTTAGGTCCCAGACCCAATGCAGTGGTGATAGAATGCATTGAGGGGTCCAGGGAAGACCATGGTCTGGAAAAACAGTGTAGAATCAGGATAACATTCTTGGCTCACTGCTGGTGACGGCTTTCAAAAATTAACTGAGGCTATTCACGTGGCAGTCCCCTCCTAGCTCACTTCACAGCATATGCCGACCAATGACTGGTGCAAAAGCGAGGTGTGTGGAAAGAGTATGGGCTTTGGCCTGCTACTCCCTGGTAACGTGGTGCATTACTTATCCTCTCCGGATTAAGGCTATTTTAACATGTTTTACATGAAGGCTCTTGTAGGTGAGGTAACTTACAATTCCTCAAACACAGTGAGGTACCAACCAACATAAATGAATCTTTTAAGCTAGAGAGACAAAGACGTGGAGAACTAAGAACTGCTCATCATAAGTTCCACACACTACTTGTGCTAGACACGATGGTTTCAAGACCTCAAGCAGTTGCACACCCGCTACCTAGTTCACGGGTAGTTTTGCCACTGAACCAGAGTGGAGCTTCTCACTCCCAATGTCACAGGCCGACAGGAACAGGGCACTTTACCTGGGACATTTCCCTCAGCCTGGAGTACAGGAATCCACCGCCCTGCTATTCTGTTTCTCATCCCAATGTCTTGTCCAGATCTTTCTATGTCTCTCGCTGCTGACCTAAGCTGTATTTCATTGTTAACAATCAGAATTATAATCAACTGCTGGGATCCCAAAAGTCATAAGCAAAACCAGGATTAGAGCACCGTTATTTGAGGCAGGAAACATAAGTATTGCCTTTACTTTGAATATTTTTTCAGACACTGTCCTTGTCCCTACACGCTCATCCATGTTTCCTGTCTTCACTTCTTCATTCCTCAAAGGTTTCTTTTTGTTCACACCTGGAATCCTCTACCTGAGGGCTATTTTCTGGCTAGCAGAGCACACTTATTTTTAGGGAATTAATACTGGCAAAAGCAGCTCTCAACCAGTAATGAATAGGAACTCTGTGGGAAGATATCCGCTTGACTTTAAGTGGAATCATGCTGAGATATGCTGACACCGTCTCTGAGGTCTGGGATCTAGTTTCCCTTACTAGACCCCTATAAGCTATTCACTATTGGTTTCTTTCTCTCTCCTGCCTTCCTCACTCTCTTATCTCTGTTTCCTGGGGTCATATTTAACTTCAAATGTTTCCCCATGAGCCATTGTCTCAGGGTCTACTTTAGGAGAGAACCCAGATCAAGACATGAGCTGCTAGTGAAGTCTGGCCAGAGACTTGCACCCTCTCGGAAGGCCTGCTACCCTCTATCCTAGTCAGTCTTGGTTCCATTGTCTTCATTTTCTCTTGGGGCCATGGTTCCAAGGCGCTGGATGGACAGGCATCCAATTAATGTTCCCTGAATTAATACCAAAGCCATCAACAGCAATAATCATCGTAGATGTCATTTATTGAGAAGTTTCCCTGCACCAGATAACGCATTCAGCACCTTTTCAAATTAATTCACTAATCACCTCATAAGTTTCGAATACAATTTTATTACTATCCTGGTTTTAGCAAATGAGAAAATTATGGTTTGGTTTGAGGTAAGTGATGGAATGAGATGCATCTGGCTTCAGCCACGCTCTTAACTGCTACAGTTTGCTAGCATTTCAACCTGCAGAGCACAACTCGGTCATTGGTCATTGTTAACTGAGAGGAAGAGACATGGCAGGAACAGGGGCCTCAACTGAACTTTCTTCTCCGATCAGCCAGGGGAGTTTGGGAATCTTGATAGCCAACAGAAAATTGTGTGGTTTGGAAGCACTTTCTTTGACCTTGGCATCTGATCCTCTTGTCCTCTGAGAGTTGTCCTAAGAGATAATAAAGAAAGCAAATCCCTCAACTCCCTCCCCACTTTGGAAAGCCACAAGGCTGAGTGATAATCGCTGTGTGGGCAGGGATTCCAAGAAGCACCTTGCCATCGAGAACTCAGGATACTTGGTCTAGTTCTGACATCACTGCCAAGCAGCTGTTTGACCTTGAGTAAATTACATGATCATTTTGTTTTTTCTTTATCATTCTATATTGAGTGGATTAAAGGAATTAATCCAGTTTTTTCCAATTACAATTGGAAAAATGCCAATTGACATGCAATATAATAGTTTCAGGTGTACAACATAGTGTTTAGATACTTATATAACTTATAAAGAGATCATTCTGATAAGTCTAATACCCATCTGACACCATGTGTAGTTATCGACTATATTCCCTAGGCTGTACTTTATATCCCTGTGACTGTTTTTATAACTGGAAATTTGTACTTATAAATTCCTTTCCCTTTTTCACCCTTTCTCCCAACCCCTCTCCCATCTGGCAACTCTGTTTATTCTCTGTATCAGTGAGTTTGTTTCTTCATTAATTTCTTTTAGATTCCACATATAAGTGAAGTCACGTTTCTACTGACTTATTTCACTTAGTATAGTGCCCTCTAGGTCCATTCATGGCAAGGCTTCATTCTTTTCACAGCTGAGTAATATTCTATTAAATACACTTACTGTATGTTCTTTATCCACTTGTCTATTGATGGAAACTTAGTTAGCTTCTGTATCTTGGCTATTGTAAATAATGCTGCAATGAACATAGTAGTCCAGTTTTGTTTTGTTTTGTAATGACTTTCTGAATCTGCAGCCATTCCTCAGCAGGACTCATGAGAAGAACTATTTCTCCCATACCTATTTCTCAGGCTACTCGAGACACATGTGTGATATTTCTTTTCTCCGGACCTTGCTATAGCCCTTGACGTGGTTTCATGTCATTGTCGACCTACAACTTTCTAGGGTATTTCTATTTAAAATGCAGTGTTCCAACTATTACAAATGGCCTGTGATTCCCTGATCACCCCACTCCCTTTGATGCATCTTTGGTAAGCATTTTAAGCCAATCTGATCTTAATGGTTATTTGTATGATCCTCTTTCCTTAGCGGTACTTAATGTCGAAGACTGGGTGAAGTTCATCGCCTTTTGTTTAGTATTTATCGATACCTTGCCATTAGTAGAAACCAATACTAGTTCATTGTATTCTATCGAGCAGCACCATGTCCTTTCCTCACCATGTTATAAGTCTTCAGGTGCCTGTACTCAGTGCAGAAAATGCCACTGCTGTGATCAACTTCTAAAACGAGCCCTATTCTCACTATCATAGTGCCTGAAAAAAATGATTAATAGATTCTAGTCTTACAGGTAAAAACTTCTCCTTGTGAAGGTTCCTAGTGGCAATATGGCAGGGAGATTAAGAGGACTAGTTCAAAAGACGGGATTGAATCCAGGCTGTAATGCTTGCAAGTGGTTTGCTCTATAAAATTTCTGAGCTTGAACTCCCTTATTGCCAAAATGAGGATAATAATTGCTATTGCCGAGGATGCCTAGAAGGGTTAAATTAGGTGCTATGTGGCGAGTGCTTAGCACCCTGGTGGGTACATACTAATTGCCCAATAAATAATATGTATGACTATTGTTATTATTGCTACTACCACCACGGCTGCTGCTACCCCTGCAAAGTACTGGCTATAACTCTAAGAAGCAAACCTCAACCTGTAATTGCTACCCCACTCGCTGAAAGTACGTTAGAGGGTGGTCTGGCTCCGAAATGAAGGCTCTAGGCCCTTAGAAGCGATAATGACAAGGCACATTTCAGATTAGCTCTGATTGATGGGCAGGGGAAGAAGAAATCTTATTTTTGCAAACATAAAAACATAAAGTTGGTTAACTCATGTTCCCAAAGAGCCCTAGCGTTATCTTGTTTGGTTCAGGAAATGCAATCAGCTGACCAAGGCAGATTTCATTATGGTTGTTCATTTTGATGTACATTGTGAAAGGGGGGGGGGAGAAAAAGGGAGGGGGAGAGAGAGAGAATGACAGAGACAGAGAGGCAGAGACAGAGACAGACATGGGAGCTACCCTGCAGCCTGCACCACGCGGGATGCAGATTTACAAATGTAGCAACAGCCACATTGCGATGCTTCTTGCCGAATAGCAAATACAGCCGCAGCATTGCAGGTATATGCTAAACACACACGCGTACACATGTACACTACATCTTATTCGACACGAGGGAAATAAAGAACTCTCCAGAGCTTCGGAGACATGGACAGCTTCATCTAAGAACTCAACGATAAAATGGAAATTTCAATTTTTGGTGCATGACTTGTTTGTTCAGCCTCACTAAGTCCATTTTTCTCCGTGACTGATCCCATTTTCAGATAGAATCATCACATGTCCAAATGCAATTGCCTAAATTGAATACGTGTGACTCATAGCCGCGTTTACATAGTATTTTTTCAACTCCAGAGATGAAGCCAGTGACTTTGTCATCTTCACAGGGACTCAGCCAGCCTCCGTCAAACATCCAGGCTGCATTTTTCCTCATGAAGAATTAACATCACCTCTCATCTTGCCGGTGACACATATGACTAGGGAAAGGAACACAAACTGCAGAGATTGGGGCAAATGGTTCACAGGCTTTGAAAACGATGGATAGCTGAGTGTTACCAACCAGAACCATTTCCTTTTACTTCTTTATCTTGTAGTTATTCTGTACACTGAAGTCAGAGTAATTTCCCCTAAAGCAACAGTTCAAGTCTAGGGCTACTCAGGCCAAAAGCCACCTCGAGCATTCTGACTCTCACAAAGTGATTTATAGGGAAGATAGCATTGATCGGTAGGATTTCTGTAGGGCGGGGCCTGGGTGGCGATAACACAGGGGAAGGGAAACAATATGAGCAATCAGGACAGAAGGAACTGGGGAACAACAAATAATTCTATATTGTTGGAGTATGAGGCCTTTCTGTTCAAGCTAACGCTGCAGTGCTAACAGGTTTACCTTGGGAGGTCCTTGGATTAGATCAGGTTAGAGGCAGATAGATAATAGGTAGGTGATAGATAGATAGATACAGATACACAGACAAATAGAGCTAGATTTAAAGGGGGGAAGGGAGGTAGAGGTGGAAGAGAGAGGGAGGGAGGAAGAGTGAGCGAGACACACACAGTCAGTGACAGAGAGTGGTGGAGAGATGTAATAAAGGAAGTAAGAATATTTTTTTTTAAATGTAAAACTTATTTGTACACAACGAAGTCCAATATCACGAAGAACATCGCAGATGATTTGGATGCTCAGTGCTTTGCACTTTAATCTGTCTGCTACAAGTGAGACAGGTATTTATGGTTATTGAAAACTGGTTCATATTGGAAACTACAAAAGTCTCTGAATTATTTTCTTTCATGTTTTGCAGCCAACTCTTGTAACTGCTACAAAGGTTAAAAGGAGGGGGGGAAGTTTTGAATGCAATGCAAGAAATTGTCTGTGGTATGTGAATTTGAATCAAGCATTGAGGTGCCTGCCTAGATTCTGTCAAACAATTGGCCAGGGTCACTCTGTCCCCTGTTGCTCTGTAAAGCTTTGTATAACTGCCCATCAGCACCTACATGTTCTTGTCCCTGCCTAGTACTCCGGTTGTTGTCAACTTCATCTCTTATGGCTCCCCCGGCTCGCTTAGCTTAGTAACAAACACACTGGCCTTCTTGGAGTCGCTAAAAGAAAGCGAACTGAACCTTATGCAGTTCCCTTCACCCTTTCGTCTCCACCCTAGAGATCTGTTTTCTTGAACTTGACAGGACTTGCTTTCTCTTCATTCAGTTCTCTCATATGACATTTCCTAAGGAGGTCTTCTCTAATGACACTGGCAAGAATACCTCCCAGACCTCTTCCACCATATAGTGCTATCAGTTATCTCCACTATGTTAAATTATATTATTTGCTGTTTTGTCTACATGTGTATTAGCTATTTTGTAGATAATAATAACTGATTGTGAAATTTTGTGGAAGGGCAAAAGGCCTTGACTAAGCATCAGAACACTGAAGAAGAGCAAATATGGCAGTCTCATCACTGATATCAACTTGCTATAAGACTGCAGGAATCTGGATGGCACTGTTGATAGAACAGACATGTAGATCAATGGAACAGAATCCTATGCCTGGCAATAGATTCACAAATGTAGCCACCTGTATGTGCTTGGTCCTCATGTAGGTAGAGCCTAGATCCTCTCTCCAGAAGTGTGAGCTGAGCATGTTATCTCCTCCAAGGAAAATGGAAATAAACATAAAAAAAAGAATAATTTCACTGTGGATAAACCTGACCGACATTATCTCAGCCAGGAGATCAAGGTCAACATCGACAATAATAAATCATAGTTGTAGCAGGTACATTTGATATGAAATGATGAAAATGGCACATTACCTTGTGGTCTCTACCCAAAATCCTTAACTCCAGTCTAATTATGCAGAAAACTTCAGATAAATCTGAAGGACATTGAGGGACATTGTACAAAATACCCGAACATCAATATTCAGAACGGGTAAGGTCACCCAAAACAGGGACAGTCTCAGAGACTGTCACAATGAAGAGGAGCCTCAGGAGATGAGACTTCTAACATTTAATGTTCTACCCTTCATGGGATTCTGGAACAGAAAGTGGACAGAGAAAGCGAAGAAAATCTGAATAAAGCATGGGCTTTAATTAAGACTATATCAATACTACTTCATTCATTGTTGCAAATGTACCATATTAATGTAAGATACTAATAATGATGGAGACTTCTGGCCAAGATGGAGGCCTATGTAGATACACTTTGTCTCCTTGAACAACCAAAAGGAACACAACAACAAATTTATAAACAAAAAAATAACCAGAACTGCCAGAAAATTGAACTGTATGGAAGTCTGACAACCAAGGAGTTAAAGACGAAACATTCATCCAGACTGGCAGGAGACGCGGAGCTGGGCAGCGGGGCAGAGAGGATGCGCAGTAAGGTGGCAGCTGGCGGACCGGGCGGTCCCACATGTGTGTGCGGATAAACTGGGAGGAACAACTGGGGAGCGAGAGAGACCGTGCAACCCTGGGTTTCCGTGCAGAAAAAGAAAGCCGCAAAACCTCTACCAGTAAAAACCTGTGAGGGCTGTGACAGTGGGAGAAACTGCCAGCCTCACAGGAGAGTTCGTTTGAGAGACCCACAGGGTCGCAGAATGTACACAAACCCACCCACCCAGGAATCGGCCCCAGAAGGGTCCAATTTGCTTGTGGGTGGCAGGG
This sequence comes from Mormoops blainvillei, assembly GCA_004026545.1. Lineage (NCBI taxonomy): Eukaryota > Metazoa > Chordata > Mammalia > Chiroptera > Mormoopidae > Mormoops > Mormoops blainvillei. Next base: position 34,181 of record PVJD01004559.1, read on the forward strand.
AAGTGACTGAACGCCGGCCAATAGCCAGGCAAGTGGCACTGTTCCCTCTCAGGCCCCTCCCCCACATACAGCGCCACAAGGCAGTGACGTGGGTTGCTCTGCCCTGGCGAATACCTAAGGCTCCACCCCTCACAATGTAATAGATGCACCAAGATAAAAATATATATATATGACCCAAATGAAAGAACAGATCAAAGCTCCAAAGCCGGAACTAAGCGATGAAGAGATAGCCAACCTATCAGATGCAGAGTTCAAAACACTGGTAATCTGGATGTTCACAGAAATGGTGCAGCATGGTCACAAAATGGAGGAGAAAGGGAAGGCTAGGCAAAGTGAAATAAAGAAAAATATACAGGGAACCAACGGTGAAGGGAAGGAAACTGGGACTCAGATCAACGATTTGGAGCAGAAGGAAAAAAGAAACATTCAACCAGAACAGAATGAAGAAACCAGAATTCAAAAAAATGAGGAGAGGCTGAGGAACCTCTGGGACAACTTTAAACGTTCCAACATCTGAATCATTGGGGTGTCAGAGGAGAAGAGGAAGAGCAAGACATTGGAAACTTATTTGAAAAAATAATGGAGAACTTCTCCAACCTGGCAAAGGAAATAGACTTCCAGGAAGTCCAGGAAGCTCACAGAGTCCCAAAGAAGTTGGATCCAAGGAAGCACACACCAAGGCACATCATCATTACATTACTCAAGATTAAACATAAGGAGAAAATGTTAAAAGCAGCAAGAGAAAAGGGGACAGTTACCTGCAAAGGAGTTCCCTGAAGACTATCAGCTGATTTCTCAAAAGAAACCTTACAGGCAAGAAGTGGCTGGAAAGAAGTTTTCAAAGTCATGAAAGCCAAGGACCTACACCCAAGATTACTCTGTCCAGCAAAGCTATCATTTAGAATGGAAGGGCAGACAAAGTGCTTCCCAGATAAGGTCGAGTTAAAGGAGTTCATCATCACCAAGCCCTTATTAAATGAAATATTAAAAGGACTAATCTAAGAAAAGAAGATGATCAAAAATATGAACAGTAAAATGACAACAAACTCACAACTGTCAACAACTGAACCTAAAAAAGACAAAAACAAAAACAAACTCAGCAAACTGCTAGAACAAGAACAGAATCACAGAAATGGAGATCACAGGGAGGGCTATCAGCTGGGAGGGGTAGGCGGAGAATGTGGGAAAAGGTACAGGGAATAAGAAGCATAAATGGTAAGTACAAAATAGACAGGGGGAGGTTAAGAACAGTATAGGAAAGGAGGAAACCAAAGAACTTATATGTATGAACCATGGACATGAACTAAGTGGGGGCATGCTGATGGGAGGGGGGTGCAGGGTGGAGGGGAATAAAGGGGAGAAAAAAATGGGACAACTGTAATTGCATAATCAATAAAATATATTTTAAAAAATTAAAATAATCCTGAACTCCAAAAAGAAATAGTCACGGTGGAAACTAGGTGTAGTATATACAAGAACTATTTTTTTTTTTTGCAATAATTCTGTAAATCTAAAACTGTTCTAAAATATAACTTTATTTTTTCAAAAAAAAGAAAGGAAGCTCTGAGCTTGAATTTCTTGTCACCCAGGGGAGTGCAGGCTCTGAATTAGATGGAATTTGATTTAAATAAATAATGAGGCATATTTTAAACTTCGGATGGTGGAGCAAGGAACACAGCCACTGCACATGTTTAGAAAAACAGATCAATCTGATTAAGAATTTTACAGGCAGTCGAGAACAGTTATAAGTCCATAAACACCTAGCCAAAAGGACATCATGTCAGCTAAATTGATTGGCTGTTAAATGGAGGTTAGCTTGTGATTACATCTGTTCGACAGACTCTATTGTATCCACAGCATCAAAGGCAGTGTTAGTGTGGGCCGTGAGCCAAGAACGGGAGAGCCGCGTTACAGGGACCGGGTGCTCTGGTGGCATTCATTAAAATCAAAAGCTGTCAGGCATCTTGAGTGATGAACTGGAAGAGGAAGCAATTGACATTTGTTCAGATCTTTCAGGGGAAGCTGGATACGCGAACAAGGCGAGTTTGAAGAAGATCTTCATTAGTGATGAGTCAAAGCTTGCAGGGGAGGCTTTGATGCCCAGAGGCCGAAGAAAATACATGTGTCAAAATCAGAAGTGAAGCCCATGTTCCTTTTTTTTCTTTTTCCCCTTGTTGGACATCAGTCATCTTGCTCATGTAAAATTAATCTCACAGGGTCCATCTATCCTGTATGGTTAGGAATTAAGACACAATTGAAAATGTCTGTATAATCTAGTAGAACTGAACTGTGCCATTTCCCTTTAGAAATTGAGCAGGTGATCCAGTGAATACCCACCACGTGAGTGGCCCTCTGGCTTTGTGCAGGGGCTGAAAAGAATACAGAGATGAATCTACTTGGATCCGGCAGTTGAGATTATGCTTTTCAGAGACAAAAAAGACGTGGACAAAATTGACCCAGAACATCGTGCCAAGTGAAGGATACTGTGAAAAATGCTCACATGTGAGTTCAGGAACTTTATTCCAGCTTTGGAAGATTGCAGGGGAGGATTAGGGGCAAGTTGGTGAAAGATAACGTAGCCTTCTTGTTGGATCTGAAGATATTGATAGGGTTTGATTGAATGAGGAAAGGCCATTCTACGTACAAGAAGCAACCCGGATGACGACGGCGGGGGGCAGTGGAGAGTGGGAATACATGAACATTTTCAGGGAAAACCAGCCACCTTGTGTCCTGGAATGCGAGGCCCTGAAACACATACGGGGGGAAGAGCTGCCACGGTGAAAGCCCTCATCTCTCGAGCGAGGCTCATGCTTCCAATGGTCTGCCTGTGTTTGTTTTTAGAAGACTTTATAAAGCTCTTAATATTCATCTTCCTATTGATTCCCTGCATACTCTTATGAGAGAATATGAACAGTGTCCTCAGATCTTCTCATTCATAAAAGCAAACCCAAACTGTAGTCTTGAATTAGAAGACATGGTACATGTATGCAAAGAACGCTGGGTTTTTCAGACAGGCGTCAGTGGAGTGTTACAAAACTGTCTATAATTACTCACTCCCCGGTATCCATACTCCATACACTGTGACCTTGCAGCATGCCATGCCAGCAAGAAGTGAGGACGATCCCTCCACCACCTGAATCTGGTTGGCTCTGTAGTTTGCTTTGGCTAGTAGGCTGTGGCAGAAGTGGCATGCATCGGCTCTGAGCCTTACCTCCTCCTCTCTTGAGGCCCCTTGTTGCCATGAGAAGACACGGGGCAGCCTGCGGGAGAATGAGAGGCCATGCAGAACGGACAATCCCATCTTAGCTGAGGCCATCCCGCAGCAGCGGCCCTCAGAACCCTGCAGCTGTCAAGCAGACCTGTGAGCTCAGCCCAAAGAGCCCAAAGAGAAGTGCAATTTTCTGCATTTTAGTCTTGTCTAGATTTTGCTGCATTTCTTGAATTTATGGGCTGACAATTTTAAGCATGGTAGGAAACATCTTGGTCCTTTACTCTTCATCTCGTCTCTGTCCTTTTTGTATCGGACTACGTTTACGTGCGTTACGCTGTCTGTGTCCAACACATTTCCTATGCTGCTTTGCTTTTTCCATTAGTTTTGTGACTCTGTGCATCAATTTTGCTGTTTTCCCATATCTATCTTTGAGTTCGCTAATTCTGCCCTCTGCCCAATGTCTCTTTCCACTCACTCAGTAGCTCTCCATTATAGGTGTTATATCTATATTTTTTTAATTCTAGAATATCCTTTAGACGCCTTTTTGTAGAATCCAGATCTCAATCAAAATTCTTCATCTTTTCAGCCATTTAACATATCTGTTTCCTTTAAATTATTTATGATGGCCTTTTAGGACTTCCCTAGTTACTCCTGAACCTTATTTATTGGGGGTTTGCTTCCATTATTGGATTTTTTTGGGTGCTCTTGCATGCCTTATACTTTTTCTTATGTCTTTCTATTTACAAACGTAGGCCATGAAACTGGGAGAGGTTTAGGAGCCCTGCACAATGCCGGTGGCAGCTCGAGACTGCTGACCTCAGGTAAAGGGCGAGGTCAGCGGTCCTGCACTGTAAGTCGAGCAGGATGTTCGTGTGAAGGAAGAACCATGCTCTGCACCCTCATACCCTGTAATACCAGCTCATTACAGCCACCAATGTGAATAAATCAATTAGGTGCTTGAAGATTTGAATAAGATTAGATAGATCGAAATAGATAACAGATATGGATACGCATGTCTAACAATATTCTAGGACACAGCATAGGTTTTGAAAAACTCGAGGCCCCTAGGTTTTCTTTGCCTCTGTTACCCATATTCCGTTTAGAGCTTTATGCTTTTGCATGAGGAGAAATAGATACAGACATGACGGTCCTCTGGTACAGAGCAGATCTTCCCTGTAAAGGAAGCTGCCTGAGTCTGGTAACTCTCCAGCAAGGATGACATACAGGCAAAGCAAAGCAATAAATCATAAAATGATCTTCCAACAGATTCGGCTGCAATTGTTTTTATCTACTCTCTTTTAAACAACTCTTTTAATGACATCTCACTGTTTCTCCCCTAGGAAATTATTTCATTGTATAATTGCCCTTGCTTCGAGTGAAATTTTCTTAATGTCCAATTTAAATTGCTGCTTTTTTCAGTCTCAGGCCATTGCTCTCTATTACACTGCTATTAAGCACCTTAAGTAACTCCTCAGTCCTTTGAAAAGGATGAAATTGGCTTGTGGGTTTCATTTGGAAATGTGGCCTCATTCGTATAGACCAAAAATTCTAAACACTTGAAAAACACCAGTGAGTGTCCTAATTCTTAAGACAAACTGGTGATTTTCCTGTGTCTGTGTTTCTCATCAACTTAGAAACAGCTTATGGGACGGAAATGATGTGCTTACGTACTTGGTGTTTCTTCCAGTGCCCCTGTAAAGGAAGGGAGGCACGCTCGTATTTATTCCAGGCATCGTGAACCCCGGATGAGCTGGGGTCTTCCACACGAAAGGGAAGAACATAGCTGTACAGAGGTGCCTACAATTTACATGCCCCAGAACCCAGGAGAGGCAGCTGCAAACTCCTTGCAGGAAAGAAATAAAACTGCGAGAAGTTGAGGAGTCTTATGATAGCATTACAGCAATGTGCACGTCAGTGATTTCAAAGATATTAACATGCAAAAAACTTGGGGGAAACAGAGGAAGCAACATAGCCCTAAGTTGCCCCCACTGTAGCTAGAGTGTTTTCTAGGGCTATTCATATGGGACCACTGCATCTTTTACCTAGAAACATGATTCCAAATTTTACAATAAGCTGCCCTGTTTTGAATTCCAGGACCCCTTTATCTATGCCCCACTGTGTCCCTCCCTACCACTGGAGGGCCTCCTGTCCTCTGTGTGTACCAGACACTGAAGGAGTAAAGCCTTGAGCCCTCAAAATATGACCCTCCTCCAGCTGAATGGGTCTGGGCCTGTGCATCACCATGAATACCTGTTGGGCTTGTTTCCTGACTGTCCGTCAAATCCAGTTTCAATGTTCATCCCTATTCGGGTTTATGTCTTCTCCTGTTTGCTCAATTTCTGACCTCTTTCCTCTCCTTCCATGCTAACCCTGAGAGTAAAATGGAATAAAAAAATAGCAGTAAAACAAAACAAATCAAATAACAAACACAAGCATCCAAGCACTCCCTGAGCTTCTGTGGTCAGGGAGTTGGTTATGATTGTCTTAGAGAAAGCAGCTTCATGCCCAGTAGAAGAATCAGATCTCTGTGAGGATATCAATCAGGAAATGATTTTCTTCTACAAGAGAAGATTATCAGATGCCTTTCACCTGCACTGTGTGCACAAAATGCCGAACCCAGCTCAAAGAGTGAGAAGCTCTTGCCACTGATATCACACAATAATGGCAAATCATTTGCAGAGAAGAGTGGAGGTCCCAGTACCCCACAGAAAGCATGTGGTAAAGACTTGAATTTGAAACAAACACTAAACCCGAGAGCTATAGGAAAATAATCTCAAAGCCCCGAACAGAACAACTTTCTAGTACAGAGGGTTTAGGGCAAATTCACATAGAAAGAAGCAAAGATTTCTGGTCTCCTGTAAAAGAAGAGACACCCATACGGGCCCAGAAAACAATTTTTCTTTTTCTGAGCCATAATGGATAAGTGTTCTCACCATTATTTTAAAACAAGGGGGGATAGGAAGTTGAGATCAGATTTCACTGCATATTGTGTATCCGTACAGAATATACCGTGACGGGGGCTGGTAGCCTTCCCATGCTGTCTCTAATTTCAGCTGTCTTCATTTGTTTTGCCCTGACAGGTTACAGTCATTGTGCCTTGTCATGCAGCTTAAGACAGGGCACTTAGATGCAGCGGTTTCTGTCTAAGAGGCAAAAACGAGAAACATACCGCCAAAGCTGTGCACACAGTGGAATTGCTAAGTGTTAAGAGCTAGTGCTCCCCCTGATTTACCCCAACAATGCTGCAGCAGTGCCAGACCTTAACTCTCATTGTTTGCATCTCCAGTTGCTGGATGAAGAGCCTTTTCAAGTCTAATCCATCCTACTTTTTGAGACCCACGCTTCTTTATAAATTATGGCTGAGATCATATTACCTTCCCTTCGAAAATCTTCAGAAGCTTCTGTTTGCCTGGTAACTCCGGCTTTCAAGGTCATGCCAACCAGGCCCACAGTGAATGTCCAAGTACTCATCCTGTCCCTTCCTTCTGTACAGTCACCTCGTGCTCCGGTCAGCCTGAATTACAGTGTCCCTGCTTCCAGCATATCTTCCCTTCTCCTTTAGGCATTTCTCTTGTCTGGCATTGTAACTCACCCACCTTCATGTCTGCACGCCCGAGTGTCATTTATAAGGTCAAAAGCCTCCTAGAACTGCAGCCCGAGCCATCTGCTCCTTCTCTAAAAATCTATCTGTATGTGCGTTTTTCCCCCGAGACCTGTGACTAATTTCCTGTACTTCTAGTGATTTATAGACCAATATAATTAATTCTGAAAAATCCTTCAACATTAGGAATTCCGAAAATAAAAAGGCCCAGAAATATGGCTGTATGGCCTTACTTCCTGGGCTCACAGATTTTTGGAGGAAATAGTACACGCTCTGTCACCTAAAGAGGTCATAGCTTGAAGCAGGGGTGTGATATTACAGTTTGATATGTAATGTGGTTGATACAGAAATACCCAGATTTGTTCTCTTGTTTTGAGATGCTCTAATCTAGTCTTTTAAAAATATATGTTCTTCATAACATTAGTCTTTTGATAGTGTCTGTGATAAATGGATATTGTGTTCAATTAAGTTTGAGGAACTGTGCACATTATGTCTCTCTCTTGGAAATTCATGATATGAAGTGATAGATTAATGGCTTGCAGAAATCAGAAAGCTTTTAAAAAGATTGCTTAACCTTCATTAATTATACCTCCCAATAATTATTGTCCATGGTCTCTTTCATACAACAACTCTAAGTATTGCAAGAAAGGAGTCTTCCATGGAAATAATTGAGAAGCTAGTATTTTAAGATATTCCTTAGATGCAAAACCAAAACAATTTGTTTTAATTCCACCTTTAGGGTGAGATATTTATAATACTTTCTTTCTGGTCTATAAATGATCAAGTTGCTGGCAATGGTAAGTGGCTGGACCCAGGGAGGAGTGGGCCTGCACCTCTGTCCACAGCATGTACCTGTGCACACAGAGAATGCAGGTTAACAGCAGGGTGGGGGTATGAAAGCAGCCATCACACTCTAGCTGCTGGCCAAGTGGAAGCAAAGCCTCAAGAAACATGTATGAGATCTCAAAGCCATTTCTACTGCAAATTCTTTCTTCCCCAATTGTGTTTGCTTTGTCCTTCAAATATCTCTTTTTTAAAAGACTTTATTAATTTTAGAGAGAGGAAGAGAGGGAAAGAGAGGGAGAGGGAATGAGGGAGAGAGAGACAGACAGTCAGACAGACATCTATTTGGCGTTCCATTTATTTATGCGTTCATTGGTTGCTTCTTGTATGTGCCCTGACCGGGGATTGAACCTGCACCCTTGGCGTATCGGGACGATGCTCTAACCGACTGAGCGACCTGACCAGGCCCCTTCAGATCTCTCTCGTTAAGCTGCTCTGGCTCATATGTACCCCACTTATTTTGTTACAACGATTTATAACTTTATTCTAAGTCCCCCAACCACACTTATAATTAATTACACAGCTCCATTTCCATAATGTTGTGTAACACACTCTCCTACCCCCACCCCACAGCCCGTGGAAGTATGTTAAAACAATAAAATCATTCTGGCTGAAAGTCACTGGTATCCTAGTTAGAACATTTGGTTCCAACTATCACAGAATAACCAAATGTATGATTGAATTTACACGAATAAATCTAAATGCTTTAAATTTATTTTTACTTATTTTGAATGGTGCCACATCATTGGGATATAATCGAATATGCAAAAATGTTTGTTGAATAAATGAAAGCATAAGTCACTCGTTCTTAATACTCACCTAGAGGTACAGAGGTTTATTAGGAATGACTATATCTATCTGTGTGCATATAATGTAGCCATATATCTCTATATAGGCTGATAGAAAATGTGATCATGGTGAGATTATTAACCAACATGAGTATTCATGAGTAACCAAATGGAGTGTCTGAGAATAAATTAAATCCTCAAAATGGTTTACTAATAAAACTATCTCTACACTACCATCACAAATATTCTAATGTAAAAGACAGTAAACATGAGATTTGGCGGAATGCTGGATATCGATATATATGAAGGTGAAGAAGGCTCAGCGTGAAACAGTATCCGAAAAGACGTATGTAATTAAAGCCAGATGTCTAATCTCTTCCAGTCTTCCCCACCTCTCTCCCCTCTGAAATCTGTCAGTTTATTCCACGTATCCATACCTCTGGTGTTATTTTGTCAGTATATTTTGTTCATTAGTTTTTACATGTGAGCAAGCCAAAGAACATACATGCAGCTGTGCACGGCCCACCGACACGCATAACAATGTGGTGAAGGCCAGGGGAGGGTGGGTGGTGCAGGCTGGGTGGGTCGGGGCAAAGAGGGGAAAAAAGAGGGATATCTGTAATTGTGTCAACAATTTTTTTTTTAAAAGCCGAATAGATAGGAACGTGTGTGACACATTTGAAGAAGAGTGGCCACAGAGAAAGAAGGCCCATCTTTATCACTAACATGATGTTTGTTTCAAATCGATGGGAAATATGGCTCAGTAATTCAAGGAATCATGAAAAAAAAATCAGAATTTCCCAGAATTCTGTGAAAAGAAGATAAACATTCAGACTCATATCTGGATCCTTGAGTTTGGGACGACTGCCAAGATCAGAAGGCTACATAGAGAATATATTTCAAAACTGAATCTATATTGGTCAGCCCCCTCCTTCCGCTAGGGGAAGGGGTTATTTTGGCAAGCATGTTGCTTCTTCTCAGGGCAGCCGTTGGCTTAGTAGTGACTCAGCTTATTAGTTTAATGGCTCAATAAAATACAGCAGCACCCTCTTTTTATAACATTTTTCATAGTTAGGGTTTATTTACAACGAAGAAATCAGTATACTGAGATTGGGGAAAATGGGGTAGGCTTCACAAGAAATGAAGCTAATGAGAGTATATATAAAAGTTCCCTTTTAAAGGATAAATAAAATGATAGCATAAAATTAAGAAATGATACTCTGTTAGGCAGCGTTCTTAACTCGTTGCTTAACTCCATCTCCAGCTCAACAATATGAAAATAGAAAATCTAATACAAAGAATGTGAGAATATGAAAAACAATGGGACCTATACAGTTATACTTTGCATATCCCTCATACTGATAATAATAACTTTTAGGCAGAAAGTATAAATTATAAAACTACTAGTCGGTGTACTATGAAAATAAAGTGAAAGACTTCAAGGTTTTATTCCCCCATTAAATACCTATCAGAGGGCCAAAGCTGACATTCAGAGTTCTGTTATTATTTGTCAAAGCAATCTTAATTGCAGAACTGACAGGAGATTAAACATTTTGGGATGTGACAGGAGCAAGTGTCTTTTAAAAGTTTTTGCCAATGTTCTGAATCTTTGGGACTAAATTGTCACTATGTTTTACCTTGTTTTCAGTGACTCGAACAAATATTAGTGCCTCTGAGTCAATACTAGTGGCACTTGACATCGTAGGACCCAATATAATCGGTGGAATTAGATGATGCCTCTTCCAATTTCCCTCTGAACAAAGAAATTTTGTTTTCCAGGTAGATGGTGGAACTTGAACGTAGGTGGAACAGAGTTTGGTATAGGACTGCTGTCACCAAGGTGCTTGGCTTTTCCTGACTGGGGAAGTATAGAAACATGTATTCAATAGCCCTAAAACTAAAACCATTGTATAAACTTTAAAAATGTGAAGTCAATGAATGGGTGAAATAGATACCATCTAACTTCCAGGGCCCCTGTTGTATTAGGACAAGAAACTTCAGTTGGTTAAAAGAGTTCGCATTTCCCAATGTGTCATTCCAGTTCACTTACTTACAAATACATGGAGCTCCTTTTTGGTGCCTTGGTCATGAACGAGAGCTCAAAGAGGAAAACAGTGACGTATAAGCAAACACGTACGGGAAGAGACACTGAAGCAAGCTGGTGGTAAAAACTTGACCTTCCTCCAGAAGGTCAAATAGTTTTATTTTGGTTAAACACTACAATACAGTAGATATCCATTAAAAAAAGAAAACTCTATAGTGTATATAAATTATTCCTTCCATTCATCAATTCTTTGCTTTTCCATTACAGCTTTGGTACAATATGAGTTCAGTATATAATTTTTAAATAGTTTTAGCATCACAAACTCAACACAAAGTACAAAACTAATAATCCAAAGTAGGGATAGTATAGTCTACACAGTGGTATTCAGTGGTAGGAGAAAATCTTACCTTGATGAATTCATGTCACTAGCTAAGCTATAAAGGCATACCTAGCAGACATGACAGAAATATGCACCATTTACCAGCTAATGTGTGTATTAGTCTTTTGTTGTCGTTGTTGATTTTTTTTGTTTGTTGTTTCTGTTTTTGTTTTTTACAGAATACCAGCAGCAATCATTTGAGTGTTGAGTGAATACTTAAGTCCTCAGCCAGTTTTCCCACCTTGCTCCTCTTCCCTTAAAGGCCATGGGTAGGATCTGAAGACATGTACCACAGCCAGAGCGCTCAGAATTTGACCTGCCACCCGGTGTTGCTCATACTCGCACAGTTTGCCCTGCAGCTAGCCGACATCACCGGGACGGTGCTGGAGGGGCAGTGCGGGCCAATCAGCCTAAGGTTGTTCTGAGGGGTCGGCGGTGTGACATTACAGTAAACAGGCATTCCAGTGGTGGAGAGTGACCCTTGACCTGTCTGGTTAGGCAGCATGATTGGTTGTTGGTACGACTGCTGGGGCAGTCCTTGAGAACCTTGGGTCATTGGCACCTGTAGGAAGACACAAGCGAGAACCCTTCACGAAGAGGTTATTTTTGGGTGTCCAATGAGCTACTGTGATGTTGTGAAAAACATTCAGGCTTTTGGGTTCCCCAATCTCAGCTCTACCTTTCATTAGCTGTTTTACATTGGACAAGTCACTTAACCACTCTGGTTCCCTAGACCAGGGGTGTCTAACCTATGGCTCGTGGGCCGCATGCGGCCCAGGACGGCTGTGAATGCGGCCCAACACAAAATCGTAAATTTACTTAAAACACTGAGGTTTTTTGGTGATTATGTGCCGCAATGTATTTAATGTGTGGCCGGAGACAACTCTTCTCCTTCCAGTGTGGCCCAGAGACACCAAAAGGTTGGACACCCCTGCCTAGACCATTTGCATAATGCCACCTACTTCAGCGTGCCACTGAGAAGATGGCGAGGGTGACGTACAATGCTTGGTACATGTCTGGCAGGTAGTAAATGTGCAGAGGGGTTAGCTCGGAGCCTCTCTCCTCTCTCCTGTGACCGTCCAGGGGCAGCAGGCACTCTGCGTCTCCCACCCTGGGTTTCTCTGTTTGCAAAGCCGTGCTCCTATTCCAGTTTTATGCCAACAAAGCGGCCTGGAGCCTTGTGCAGCAAGGGGGGCTTTTGTCCCGGGCGTCTAGCTCAGTCTCAGTCTGCAGCTTTAGGGAATAGCTAATGAGGGGCTGGAGGTAGACACTGATACGATGTGAATAGGGATTGTTAGGGTAGGAGGGCTGAGGATAGCTTCTTTAGGGCCAGAAGCACCTGGCTACCTGGTATGTAATGATTAAAGCATTTCACTAACCCTTCATTCCACTTCCAGGGTACTTCAAGATGCAAATCACAGAAGGGTGTGTAACACTTTAAATGCCCAATATGGGTTTAGTCTGGAAAGTGCAGTTGTTAGGCCGTATAAATGCCCTTTAAATGAATCTGAGATGCCATTTTTAAATCTCTTACAACTTATAATTGTGGTAAAATGAAGGGCTTTTTGGGGGGAGGGTGTACAGAAATGAATGGGCATTTGTCATGAGGGCTTTCTCCCAATAAGCAAAATTCTTCATAAAACGCCCAATGTTCATCATGACCAGATGTTTAGACTAAAGAATTTTCTTGCAGAACAGAAAATTTATATGGAACCACACTTGGCAGGGCATTCGCAAGCCCCAGTAATTACAGAAGCATGGATTTCCCGTTTTCTAACTTGTCTATTATAACCTTGTCTCAAAGCCAACCAGCGACAAGGGCTGTGCCTAGAGCAGGCCCCACCCCCAACCCACCCCTGCTGACACAGGGATGTACTTTATAGCCCAGTTTCCAAGCTGCTGACATGCACCTGATAAGAAGACATCGTTGGGTAGGAGACCATCACACTTTGCACCGG